>JAXIVJ010005226.1:20000-75803 GCA_036785665.1 Chirona hameri | reverse complement strand
ATCTGCAACTTTTCTTAGCTGAAAAGACTCCAGCCGAAGATATTTGACTTTTTGGCGAAGGAATGCGGCGCATATATGATATACCGTACCGTATGAGAGTGCCAGCACTGGTCTGAGCATGCGCAGACCAATAACGCACACCATAACATTAATAATATACGACCTTCTGTCCTGAATTGGCGCGATGTAGGACCATTTTTGAAAAGAAAAGAAACTGTATTACAAAATATAATAAAATCGTGTTCTGAAAATTTTCCGAAGGTGAACTATTTCCTTTAAATGACCCATTTTCGGGAAGTTATATCTCCGATTCTGTCGAACCGAATTTGGATGCAATTGCTTTCAAAAGACAGGTCGTTCAATTATCTTGTGACGATTCAATACCCTTTTTTCACGTAACACAGCCAAATTCCTACGGCGTACAGGGTGAAGATTGCATTGCACGCGTCACCGGCCGCTTCCGCGGCTCGGATCGCATCCTATTTCTCCGCGCGGAGGCGCCCCGAGCCAAATAGCGCGCGCCTCTCAGCTGTTTTGTGGCCTTTACAAATCGCAATGTCTCAATCGCTAGTTGGCCGCACCCGCCAAACTTGAACCTACTTATTGATATAAGTACTCTGCGCTCTGCTCAAGGCCATATATAGGAGGTAGTCATCCGGCGATTCTACAGAATCGTGGCGTCAGAGCATGACGCAATTCGGGTCCATCGGCCTTCTCCGCCATGCAGTTAATGCTATTTTGGGATAAATAAATACCCTCGAGCTCGAAATGTAAAAATGTTACGAAAAAGAAAAAGACAGCGTTGGAAAGCTCAAAACAAGGCAAATCGAAATATTTTGTTTATTTTAGGCTCAGCTCAATATTGAGGTTACTAGCGTCTAGCGGTCATCAAAGGTCAGGGTCTTGTTCACGGTCCCCCTGCGGTTCGGCGGTCACCAGCAGGCTCCGCCCCGCCCGATAAGCCCCGCCCCTTCGATGAACTTTGCGTGCGTTGGCGATTTGATCTAAACCACGTGGAATTTGTATGAATCGACGCGTCCTGACGAGGCGAACACTATGACATCAAAATCATTGCTGTATCTTTATTTGTTAAAAGTGATTTGCGAAAAGCTGTTTTAACCGACCGCAGACGACATGCGCCAGAATCGACTACTGGAGTGACTTAGAAGAGTTTCTGGACACGTTACGGAGATAGAGATGACACCCAGAGTACTTATATCAATGAGTAGGTTCAAGTTTGGCGACTGCTATGATTATGTCACACCTGGTTCAAACT
The DNA here is from genome assembly GCA_036785665.1 of Chirona hameri. Taxonomy (NCBI): domain Eukaryota; kingdom Metazoa; phylum Arthropoda; class Thecostraca; order Balanomorpha; family Balanidae; genus Chirona; species Chirona hameri. Next base: position 74,527 of record JAXIVJ010005226.1, on the reverse strand, counting down.
ATAATAAACTAACTATATTACCACATCAACTATTTCTGGTATGCTTTTTGGAATAGTTCGAATTTTCTTCTAGAATTTCAACTATATAGTAGGATTTGGTAATCACATCGGAAAATATCTGAAAAGGAAACAAAATATATTTAATACAATTTTGTGTGTATTCGAATGCAAATAATATTTAAAGTTCATTGGTACATCAATTTTATCAGAAAAATGTCTAATAAACACCATTACCACTAGTCGGCTGTAACAGAGTTTGCATTCGGGGCGGAAATTTCGAACCACCAGGCCACCGCCGGAACGGCCGGCCGGGCTCGCAGCGGTACAGTCTCTGGCAAGGCGTCGAAGCGGTTCTCACCAACTTGCGGCGGCGGCGGTGTACAGCCTTTGACAGCGGACCCCCGCTCCGGCGCGCCGTGTGGGCGGAACATGCCTCCACTCGACCAAGAATTGTGGACGATTGGAGTGTCTCAGGTAAAATCGGAGGCCATTCCAGGAATCTTGAAGAAGTGAGCTTTCCATTGAGCATAAATAACTACCCATCTCTCTTAGATAACAAATTAAAGGGGGTAACTACCAAGCCACTGCATTGCCTTGGCACTGGAGCGGAATTAGACTGCCATGGTGACGTCACGGCTACCAAACACCTTGCGCTCCCCCCCGATATCAATATGACACCCCCTACTCTGCAGATTGCGGACCTGCGGCTCTTTGTGGGATTGCACGTGTGGGGGAGCTGGACGTTGGATATCTTTTTCCTTTTCTTTTTTTTCTTCTGAACTTGTGATAGACCATTCATTATCTTGACTTGGACAACAATTGGTACCAATTGGTGAGTGAATGATTCCTCAATTTTAAAATTGTTTTGTGGTGCAAGTTTTGTTTGACTAATATTATTGCACTTTAGTCTGGGCTCTTGCTCTCCTATAATGCAAAATGCAAATATAAATGTGAATTACATGGACAATGAATGTATTGTGCTTACAATAAAAAAAACACTTTGTAGGTTAACCAATTGTGGGTAAAATTTTAGCACAATACGTGTTTCATGGATAAATTTGGCATTTTCTATTTTTTGCATGTTCTGATTCCAAATCTGATACCAATTTGTGGTGCAAATGAGCTGTTGGGAAGAAACAATTGTAATAACCACTGAACTAATATGGAATGCTCATTGTCTGGAAGACTGGACTGGTCTATTGCCTGCCACCATCTTGTGCAGACCAAAAAGTACCCACCTTCCTATCCTTTAACACAGGCGCCTTTGTGCCCAGGCGCCTTTTTGGTCTGTGCAAGAGTGCGGCCAGCATTAGACAGCCTGGTTGATAGGGGTCCACAGCGAATGCTGCCTCTTGTAATAACATAATCAAACCTGACCTACCTTTACAGCCATTATGGTCACAGGGACCCATGTTTAGAAAGCTCTGCTGAGCATCTGTCTTCTCACACATATCGGCTATAGGATTTCACACATTTTACTCTCCTCATTAAGTAAATTAAGAATATCTGTTATGGGTGCAAAGTGACCCTTGATGTTGACATGCCCGAAAACCCCAATAATACCTGACCAGTTCATGGAATTTAGAGGCTTATTACAGCCTGTTGGACCAGATTCTTAATAGTTACGAGCTCTGGTAAAGGTTATACATCAAATATTGAGCAAATTGGATGTCTCCAGGAGGTGTCTAGTCAGGATTTGAAGGAATTGACAGTTGGGGCTAACATGACACTGGGTGTAAGGCTGTTTCAGTTGTTGACTGCTCGGACCGAGCCTGCTTGGACCGAGAAGTGACGTCTGGGCAGCGACCTTGCTCTTGGCTTGTTCAGCTTGAATTTGTGGCCTCTAGTGCGTCTGGCAGTGGAAAGCTGGAGCAGGTCTCAGCCGACATCAATGGTGCAGTGCAGTGTCTGATATATCAATATCATGTCCCCTCAAAGTCACCTGTAGGTCAGGGATGGCAGATTCAGATCCTTGAGGTGCTGGGAGTATGGCTTTGACTGAATCTCTGTAACCAGCTTAGTTGCCCTTCTTTGGACCCTCTCAATCTGTTTCTGTCTCCTATAGACATATATGGTCTCCTATAGACATTGATCCCCAGATTCGATTTCCATACTTGAGATGCAGTTGTATCAGGGTCTTGTATAACGGAGGGAGAGATTAGGCAGTCAGGTTTGCAAAAGATCTACAGACAACACCCAGAATCTGATTAGCTTTGGCAGCAGCTGCTGCAGCTTGTCTGTGGAACTTAAAGGGAATAGTCGACCTTGGATCTGGTATAAACCAATCTGGTATAAACTAGCCATCTGATTTAACCCGCACACTGCAGGGGGGGGGGGGGTGGGGTGGTGGTGAATTCCGCCCCCCCCCCTCAGGTTTTTCAAAGAGCCGGGTTTTGGCACACCTGTTAGGACATAATTGCGCACACTTTGCAAAAAACTCTGGGGTCATCTCAGGTCAGGTCACCAGACCAGGTCAAGTGAGCCCACCTCCAAAAATGTTTGCAGTTGTGCCAAAACCAGAGTATTTCACTGATCAGTTTGAAACTTACAGGATATCATGAGGGCATAAGTACTTACAATTCGTATATCCCGGAATTTTGATATCGGTGACTTAAGGTCAGGTCAATTTCGTAACCTCCCCATAATAAGTCAATGGGGAAATATACAAATGCTTCCTATTTCAAGGATATGCATGATATTGGTCCTGTGAGGGACGCTCCAGCCCCACCGGACTGGAGACCCTGGGTCCGCCGCTGGCGCGGACCGGCGCGTGACCCTGTGCCCGGGGTCGCGGGGCGGCGGCGAGGGAACGTCAGTCTTTGCAAGGTGAGTGACCCGCGCGGAGCTCACACTGGTGGCAGCGGTGCTCGGTGCATCGCCGGTGAGCAGTTTCTGCTGTAGTGTTCGGAGGACGTGCTGCGGAGACATTGGACATGGCGGAGCGTGGCTCGGACAAGTTGGTGTGGGGGGAAGGAGAGACGATACAGGATTATTTGCGGCGCGTGGATGCCTATGCGCTGTTAGGGGATGAAAAGAAGACCATCGGGAAAACTCTGCTTGGACTCGGCCATCGCATCAGCGTCATCGATTCGCTCAGTGAAGCGGACAAGAGTTCAGTGACCAACCTCAAGACGGCCCTGCTGAGAGAATTCGGCGACACCACACAACACAGCCAGCGGCAGTTCCTGACGAGACAGAAGCGGGACGGTGAGACCTACGGCATGTATCTGTCAGCTCTTCGGGTGCTGTTTCAATCTGCCTACGCGTCCAGCCCAGGTCAGTCCGGTGCCGAGGAAAAGTCGGCGGTAGGAAAGGCTCTGATTAAGTCGACGTTCCTGGGCGGCATCGATGGCGCGGTGGCGGGGCAGCTCCGCCTGTTATTCCCGGACGCTGATGTCCAGGATTTGCCCACCCATGCCAAGCAGATTCAGGAAGCTATGGGCCTGCAAAATCGGAACGCGAGCGTTTGCCAGGTTGTTGAGCATTCTGCGGGGCCGGACCAAATCGCTGCGCTCCGCTCCGAGATGCAGACCCTGACCGAGGCCGTCAATGCTATTCGCTTCGCCGATACTGGCCGGGGCCGGGCGGCCGCGCCGACCTTCGGCCGCAGCGGCGGAGCGCCGGGCCGCAGCGGAGCGGCGGCGCTTGGGTCACGCAGGCCGCCTGGGGCGCCGGCGCCGGCCGTCCCGGCTTGGGCTTGGCCGGCGACCGGGAATAGCGGCGCGCCCGAAGCCGGGGCCTGGGAAGGCAGCCCCGGCGGGGCGGGGCGAGGCCGAGCCGCGCCGGCTTGGGCGGCGACCGGGCGCAGCGGCGCGCCCGAGTCCCAGACCTGGGAGGGCGGCCCCGGCGGGGCGGGGCGGGGCCGGGCCGCGCGCGAGCCCACGTGCTGGACGTGCGGGGAGCCGGGCCACGTGCAGAGGTGGTGCACGCGCGCGCCGCTGGCTGGGGGCCGCGGCCGGCCGACGCCCCTGGTATGTTGGGTGTGTGGCGAATTCGGACACACCCGCTACCAGTGTTCTGCGGCGTATTTAAACTGAAGAGGGTCGCTGCTGCGGGGCGAGCGGCGGCTCCAGGGACATGGAAAGCCCCTGAATGTCAGATGCCGAACTCTCTGCACGTGCGGGGGAAGGTTGGTAAATTGGACTGCACATGGATGGTGGACACGGGCGCGTCAGTCTCCTGTGTGTCCGCATCTCTGCCGGGAATTCAGGCGATGCACCACGAACCCACGGACGTTAGGCTCGTAGCAGCTAAAGGAACGCCTCTGGTGTGTTTGGGTGTGTTAATGACTGACGTAGCAGTGGGTCCGGGACTGATTCGAAACGGCGTGAAGGTGTGGGTCGTGGAGAACCTGTCAGCTCCTGGAATTCTGGGGAATGACGTACTCCACAAGTTCGGACAGTTTTCGGTGGATTTCGGGGGTCGCGTGCTGGAGCTGGCCGGACAGCGGGTGCCGCTGGAGGCGCGCGCGAGCGGCGCGCCGGTGCAGTCGGTCCAGGTGCGTCTGGGGCGCGACTGCGTTCTCGAGCCACACTCGGAGCGGGTGGTGGAGGTCAGCGCTGTGGACTTCGGCGCCGAGGAGCGGGACGTCGTTTTTGAACCGGATTCTGCAAGCAGTCAGCGTTTGGGAATAACGCTGCCGTCCACAGTCGTTCGGTCTAGCCCAGAGAACAGAATGCCTGTGCTGGTATCGAACCGTGGGAACCTACCAGTCAAGCTGTACGGCAACATGATGCTGGGAGAAGTGGCAGCTGTCCAGGTGACAGGAAATGGACAGAATCTGAAGGCATGTCGACCTGGACCAGCACAAGTGGACCTCACTCAGGCAGAGATAACCGAATCAGAGAAAACGAAGGTCGAGAAGCTGTTCAACAGATATCGCGACACGTTTGCAAATAATGATGACGAACTGGGCCAGACACATCTCAGACAGTTCAGGATTGTGACAGGGGACTGTCCACCGGTTGCAGTCCCGGCGCGGCGCACGCCGTACCACCTGCGCGAGGAAGTTGCCGTCCAGATACGGAAAATGGAACGGCAAGGTGTCATCCAGAAGTCTAATTCACCCTGGTCAGCTCCGCTGCTGTTAGTCAAAAAGGGTGATGGGAGCTATCGTTTTGCAATTGATTATCGTTCTCTGAACGCAAAAACGGCAACAGAAGTGGCATATCTCCCAACAGTACGCGAATGTCTGGACAGTCTGGCCGGTTCAAGGTTATATACCACTCTGGATCTCAATTCAGCATATTGGCAGGTTCCCATTGCATCAGAAGATCGTGGAAAGACCGCGTTCTGCACCGAAGCAAATCACTGGGAGTTTCTTGTTATGCCATATGGATTGAAGAACGCACCCAGCTGCTTCACTCGGCTGATCGCAGATGCATTGCGGGGTCTGTTGGGTAACGAGGTGACGGCCTACCTGGACGACATCATCATCGGTGGCAAGACGTTTCAGGAGCACCTGTCGCTGTTGGAAGCGGTGCTGGAGCGACTGAAGCAAGCTGGGCTGACAGTGAAGAGCAAGAAAGTCGTCGCCTGCCGTCGGAAGCTCCGGTTCCTCGGGCATCTGGTTGGGAACGGGGTGGAGCCGGACCCGGGAAAGGTGGAAGTAATCAGATCCTGGCCCAGGCCTACGTCAACAAAGGAATTGCGCTCATTTCTCGGCCTCTGTGCGTACTACAACGACTTCGTTCCCGATATACAACGGATGGCGGCGCCACTGCACCAGATATCGGGGAAGGCCAAGTTCAGCTGGGATGACGAGCGCGAGACAGCGTTTGAGAACCTGAAGGCGGCACTCAGCGAGACCGCCACTCTACAGTTCCCAGACATGCAGAGGGAGTTCGAGATCAGCACAGACGCCTCGGATACAGGTTTGGCCTGTATTCTTTCACAAAGAGACGAATTGGGAAGAGACCGACCGGTCTGCTTTGCATCCAAAGCGTTCACCGATAACGAGAAGAACTGGCACATTCGTGACAAAGAGGCCTTTGCGTTCGTGTTTGCCTTACGGAAATTTCGACCGTACCTCCTCGGAAAGAAATTCAAGTGGTTCACAGACAACCGCAGTTTGACGTGGCTGCGCAACACAAGAGATCCTCGAGGCCGTTACGCTCGGTGGCTTGAAGAAATTGAAGAGTTCGACTTCAGCGTGGAATACCGTCGGGGAGAAGACAATTCACATGCTGATGCCGTCTCCAGAGTGCGTGTCTGTGCCACGCAAGAGGATGAGCTGCAGACTCTGGAGGCGGTGAGCGAGGTCGACATGGTCAAGGCACAAAGGGAGGACACACACTTGAAGCAGCTGTACAGCGAGGTCCGGCTGCAGCGCTCGCACGGACCAGCGACAGTGAAGTGGAGGAAGTTGGGCTGGGAACCGAAGCTCGGACCGGGAGGCAGCTTGCTGTTGGCCACGCGGAGGCGGAAGGAGTTGCTGCTTGTGCCGGAGAAGTTCATTCCGTTGGCTCTCCGTCTTAAGCATGATGATGCTGGACACTTCGGAGCGGGCAAAACGGAGGCGCTGTTGCGGCAGGCTGGCTACGGCTGGCTAACGATGAAGCAAGACGTGAAGCGCTACTGCCGCAGCTGCGTCACGTGCGCTAAGGCAAACGATCCCCACAGAAGGTACCGGGCGCCGCTGTCGGTGACGACACAGCCAACCGAAGCTTGGCAGCACGTGGCATTGGACCTGATGGGACCAATCGGCACCACACCAACCGCCCGAGGGAGCCGGTATATTCTAGTAGCACTAGATCTGCTCTCCAAGGGTGTTGAGGTGGTCGCAATTCCTGATAAATCAGCCAAAGCGGTAGCTGAAGCGCTGGTGGAGAACGTTTTCTATAGGCACGGACTGCCTGAGTCGCTTCTGACTGATCGAGGGCTCGAGTTTGACAACAAGTACATGCTAGCTCTGGCACGAGCGGTGGGCATTGATCGGAAGAAAGTCAGTGCGTTTCATCCACAAAGTAATGGTGCTGTGGAAAGATGTAACCAGACGCTGGGATCTTTACTGCGAAGAATGGCTCAGGAGCGAGCAGGAGACTGGGATGAGCACCTGTCCCTGGTTCGATTCCAGTACATGACTGCAGAGCACAGGGCAACCGGACATTCGCCTTTCTACCTTCAGTTTGGCCGTGACCCCCGCACACCGCGTCTGACTGAGAGAGTCGAGCCGACCGGACGGCCGCCGGACGAGAACTCCTGGGTGGAGCGGCTCACCAAGGAGCTAAAGGAAGCCCACGCCGCCGTGGTGGAGAGGGAAGAAAGGACGAAGCTACTGCGACAGGAGCGCAGTCACCGGAGTGCGCACGTCGCCCGCTACAAGGCTGGGGACCTGGTGTTCCAGCGGCGTCCGCCCAAGCCTGGCCAGCCGGGGAAGCTGCAGCCTCGCTGGGACGGCCCGTACATCGTGGTGGAGTGTCGACAGGGCGACGTGTACCTGATCAAGAGGGCAGACAACTTCCGGCGGCGGTATGTTCGGCATCATGATCGACTGAAGCCGTTCGAGGAGAGGGAGGAGCGTCTGATGGCGAAGCAGCCGGCAGACGCTGCAGCAGCCAGCGGAGTAAACGGGCGAGACGGCGGACAGCGCATCGCGCCGGACGAGTCGAGTGACTCATCCACGTCATCAGACGAAGGTGGGACAGAAGATTCGTCGTCATCGTCATCCGAATCAGACGGGGAAGCGGAAGCAGCGCCCGCCAGTCCTCTCCCCCGTCGGAGCGCCAGGCATCGCAGGCCGCCGGCCAGATGGCCGGAGGGCCAGTGGACGCGATAGCGCTGCCGGCTCCGGGGGAGGGGGAGGGGTGGGGGGACATCGGAGGAAGAGGAAGAGGAAAATCTGCGAGGAGGGAAAGGTGTGAGGGACGCTCCAGCCCCACCGGACTGGAGACCCTGGGTCCGCCGCTGGCGCGGACCGGCGCGTGACCCTGTGCCCGGGGTCGCGGGGCGGCGGCGAGGGAACGTCAGTCTTTGCAAGGTGAGTGACCCGCGCGGAGCTCACAGTCCAATTACTTCTGGATCATGTTATAGGATATTCTTGATGATCCAAGTGTAATTTTTGTTCAGTGACCCCTATTGTGTCATTTGAGGTCATGCGAGGTTACCATCATTTTGTTGTCAATAACTCCCGACATAATGCAGATAGAGAAGTAAAACAGACATCAAGGTGTTTGTCTCGTCGAGATACGTCTTCCCATATGCAACATGCCCTACTTGGGTCACCACTTGACCTTGACCTGAGGTAAAATTGCTATGTTGACTTAACAAGGTCACCATGTATATCATGCGAAGCGCCTTGACAAGATAAACACAATGGCATAAACAGGTTTCCGTTATCTTCATTAAGTAAAAAGTTAATAGCAAAACACGATTTAGCAAAAAAAACGGTTTTTTTTTTTACCACTGGAGCCTCAAATATTGACCTGAGATCAAATCTGGGGACACCTTAGCGATTGCAAATTTCACTGGCTGGCGTTTGCTTTTTTCCGTTTGTTTTTAACTAGCATCGTTTCTGATATATATGGGAATATCTGGGGCGATGTCCTAAAACAGGAAAAAACTGGAAAATTTGACCTTTGATGACCTCTGGTGACCTCAATTTTGACCTGACCTAAAAGAACACTGAATACTTTCGATAAAACATGTATCAAGCTATCAAATGCCTTTTTCCGCTTCTCGCTACGTAGCGTAGTTTTCGAGATCTCAGGGGGGTTTTAGGACTAGGACTTTTCAAGTTTTAGGACTTTGCTCCAGAAATTCCCAGATTGCACAGGAACTATGATAGCTAGGAATACACGAAACAAGGCAATGGAAAGCTCTTGAGAAATGCAATATGCATGGTGTCCTGAGATTTGAGCTCAGGTGAATAGTTTAGGCTCCAGAGCTCATCAAATGTCAAAAAGGCTATTTTTTAGCAAAACAGTTTTCACAAATACTTTTTACCTAACCCAGATAGGGAAATAATTTTGACGCCATCGTGTTTGTCTCGTCAAAGCGCTTCGTATCATATGCATGATGACCAGGTTAGGTCAACTTAAAACAATTGACCTCAGGTCAAGGTCAAGTGGTGACTCAATTAGGTCATGTTGCACATTGGGAGACGTGCATCGACGAGACAAACACATTGGTGCCAGTTTCACTTCTCTATCTTGATTTTGTCGAGAGTTATTGGCAAAAAGGTGTTGGTGACTTCTGGTGACCTCATCTGACCCTGTAGGGCTCACTGAACAAAAATTGAACCTGGAACTTCAAGAATGGCCCATGATAATATGATCCAGAAGGTGATATAATTCGTATCCTCAGAATAGGAAGCATTTGATTATTTCCCCATTGACTTATAATGGGTCACGAAATTGACCCGACCTTAGGTCACCGATATTACAAATCCGAGATATACGTATTGTAGGTACTATTGCTCTTATGCAATCCTGTAATTACGAAATCGATCGGCCAAAAACTGTGGATGCGGTGCGACCGGAAACATTTTTGGAGGTGGGGTCGCGTGACCTGGTCTGGTGACCTGACCTGAGATGACCCGAGGTATTAAAAAAAAAACATAATGTGCGCAATTGATGCCCGAACAGCTGTGCTAAAAGCGGCGGCGCGCAGCGCCGCCGTTTTTTCACTATCCTTGAAAAACCTTAGGGGGGGGGGCATCTAAACGCCCCCCCCCCCACACGGCACGGCGCGGGTGAATCATTTAGACATTTCAATAACGGCCAAATATAATGGCTATCTCAGTTCAAAACCAATACAAAGGTGAAACATTCCCTTTAATAGCTTATCCAAACGAGATAATATATTTTTATTTTCTCATACCTTTTATGACATTCTATGTCAAAGGACGCCGCATTATCACTATATTTTAGTTCAACTGCAAGGGAGTTATATATGTATAGCTACGGTATAGGTATTGTTAAAATTATCACGATAAACAAATACCATTACCATTATAACACCACAACTCCCTACAGAAAACATGTGATATCTCTAAAAAAATGCATACCAAAAATAGTAAAAACATATACTCCAGGCTTACATAAACTTAGAAACATTAACGTAAATAAACAACATAAGAATGCGTATACGTACATAATCTGAAATAAAACATAGTAAAACAGGGATAGAGGTTTATATTGGTTTTGACCAATATAATACCTCTATTTCTTTTCTGCTTTCTTGAAGTATGAATTCATTAGATCATGTTTCAATTCATAGATCAATTCATTACATCATGCGCGAAAGCCACGCCGACTAACTGGCGCTGGGACCTGGGTGAGACCGAACAGCAACACGCTTTGCTTAGCTGGGAGGACTCACCGGGTTCCAGCAAAGACCTTCCGCTTGCCTCGACCAGGACCTGCCCCTTGCCCAACCTTTGCATGAATGAAATTGTATCCTGCCTCACTGTCTGGCAAACCTTTCTCGATGTCAACGAGATTGGGGCAGCAAATAGTGGGGCACACACTTGCAATCCTTACTAACTCGGCTACGTGTGTGCGAATGTCATAATGTACGATTCCCAGGGGCGTAGGGGGGGGGGGGGGGGGGGGTCAGTCACTTGCTGATTTCAGCAGCGACTACTTTCTGTCTTCTTATTTTTGACCACAGCTAACCCCTAGCCCTGCTTTCTTTATTTGCTTTTTATTTTATTCTTCCATTTCCTAGCTGGGAGTGCCGCGACATTCTCTCTTGGGGTCTCTGGTGTTACGTAAGGTGATGTGCGTCGTTGGGATCGAGGGCGGGGGCACTCCTGGTCACCTGTTCATCATGGGTGGCGGCATAGGAGAGATAATCAACTTAATCAAGATCATTCTGCAGATGCTCTCTGTCTTGACAAGTGTCAGCTCTCCCATGCAACTTCGAGTCGTCAGAACAAATATCTCTGCAGAGGTTCAAGCAGAAGTTCAAATCAAAGCATCAGACAAGTCTTAGACAATTATATATAGAAAACGAGCAATGGTCCCAGGACCGATACCTGCGGTACTCCACTTCTAACATCACACCGGTCAGCACACCGGGCATCGGGGACCGGGCGCACCGGTCAGGTCGACCTGCTGCGATCGACCTGCCCGACCTGATAATCAATTAATCAATCCCAGAACGCTCCGCTCGCCTCACATTCGCTCGCTGCGCTGCTGCCCTACCGGAGGGCTGCCGCCCCGGACCCCCCAGATCCCCGTCGCAGGGTCGCTCGCTGCGCTGCTGCCCTACCGGAGGGCTGCCGCCCCGGACCCCCCAGATCCCCGTCGCAGGGACCCACGTTTAGAACGCTCCGCTCACATTCGCTCGCCGCGCTGCGTCCGGCGAGGAGCATTGCGTCCAGTGAGGAGCATTGCGTCCGGCGAGGAGCAGTGTCAGAAAAGTGGTTCCACGATCTAAGTTCGCGGAATAAATTTTTCGCCAGCGGCATAACACATTTGTTAATGCGTATACCAGTATTTTTGCGTAATTTTTGATACGCGTTTCTACACAATCTATTTTCATATATGCCAATATGTGCCAATATGTGCCAATTTTGTTAATAAATTTAGTCCGAATGTTTTTGAATGGATGGATTTCCGAGGTCAGGCCCCGCGCTAAGTATAGCTTGTTGCGCAGGCTCTGACCTCACCACCTAGATGGAAAAATGTGGCTACCGTGGGATTTCTACTACCTTTATAATTACGTTTTACTATGTAACTCAATTATTCTGGGGAAAACCCATACAATCCCTTTAAGTCGCCGGAATTGTCTGAAACAATTGTGCCATATTTTGGCAGCGTAAATGTTTTCTCTATAGCTCTCTATAGCCCAATAATGATGTCATCATCCCAAATTTAAAAAAAACTTAATTTGCGTAAAGTTAAGTGACTTTGAGAGAGAAAAAAATATCCCCATCGTTTTCAGCAGCACTTACTTCGTATTTTCGACTACCACCAGCGTATATTTGACAACTTTCAGAAAGGTGAAACATTCCCTTTAAGGTTGCTTCCGTTTAAGTTTATGAACATAGTAAATTTAATACTTCATAAACTCATTGATTCATAAACAACTGCAGTGAGGTGTTACCTACTTCGTGCACCAAAACTCTAGCTATTGTTCCTTGGAGTTGTATAATGGCATGAATTAATGACTCATTAACACACGCACTGGAGAGAGGGGGAGGGGACGAAGGCGAAGGCGAAGGCGAAATCCGCCCACCCCTAATGTTTTTCGATAGCATACCTGTTCGGAAATCTATTACCCACATTGTGTGCAATTCTTGACCTCCGGTCATCTCAGGTCAGTTCACCAGACCAGGTCACGTGATCCCACCTCCAAAAAGTTTGCGGTTGTACCACAGCCACAGTTTTTTTTGCCGATCGGTTTAAACTTGCAGGATTTCATAAGGTACCTACAATTCGAATATCTCGGATTTTCTTTTGTATATCTGTGACCAAAGGTCGGGTCAATTTCATAACCATTATAAGCCAATAGGGAAATATTAAAATGCTTCCTGTTCCGAGGATACGCATGATATCAGTCCAATTCCTTCTGGATCATGTTATCATAGGCCATTCTTGATGATCCAGGTGCAATTTTCGTTCAGTGACCACTACCGGGTCAGCCGAGGTCATCTGAGGTCACCTACACCTTTTTTTCTTCTCAATAACTCAGACAGAATGAAGATAGAGAAGTGAAACCGGTACAAATGTATGTCTCGTCGTGACACGTCTCCCAATATGCAACATTACATGCTTGAGTCATCACTTGACCTTGACCTGAGGTCACATTTCTATGTTGACCTAAACTGATCAACATTAATATGATTCTAAGCGCCTCGACGAGACGAACACGATGGCGTCAACAATAATTGCCTTATCTTTATTAGGTAAAAAGTTATTTGCGAAAAACTGTTTTGCCATAAATAGCCTTTCTGACCTTTGATGACCTCTGGAGTCCAAGGTACTTTAATAGAGGTAGGGGCGTAAGGATCATATCACGTGACTTCCTCAACACACGTGCAACCGATCGCCGGGATCCTCCGGTGTGATTGGGCCCAAGAAATCGCAGTCAGCTGATACTCTCATTGCTTTAACCCGCGCACTGCAGGGGGTTTGCGCCGAACACGAACTGCAGGGGGGGGGGGGTTGATTTCCGCCCCCCTCGTGAGATCTCGAAAACTACGCTACTTAGCGACAAGCGGAAAACGGCGTTTGATAGTTTGATACAAGTTCTATCGAAAGTATTTCAGTATTTTTTAGATCAGGTCAAAATTGAGGTCACCAGAGGTCATCGAAGGTCAAATTTTCCAGTTTTTGTCATGGTCCAGAAACTCCAGAAATTCGCTCCAGAAATTCCCATATATCTCAGAAACTTAGAAGAAAAAACGTAAAAAGGCAAACGCCAGCCAGTGAAATTTTCAATCGACAAGGTGTTCTCAAATTTGATCTCAGGTCAATATTTGAGGCTCCAGAGGTCAAAAAAGGGAAAAAATCTGTTGTGTTTTTGCAAAACCATTTTCGCTATTAACTTTTTACTTAATAAAGATCACGAAACATTGTTTGGGCCATTGTGTTTATTTCGTCAATGCGCTTCGAATGATATACATGGTGACCTTGTCAAGTCAACTAAAAAAATTGACCTCAGGTCAATGTCAAGTGGTGGCCCAAGTAGGGCATGTTGCATATGGGAAGACGTGTATCGACGAGACAAACACATTCCTGTCTGTTTTATTTCTCTATCTGCATTATGTCGGGAGTCTGGAGACAACAAAGTGATGGTGACCTCGCATGACCTCAAATGACCCCATAGGGGTCACTGAACAAAACGTACACTTGGATCATCAAGAATATCCTATAATAACATGATCCAGAAGTAATTGGACTATTATCATGCATATCCTTGAAATAGGAAGCATTTGTATATTTCCCCATTAACTTATTATGGGGAACTTACGAAATTGACCTGACCTTAGTTCACCGATGTCAAAATTCCGAGATATACGAATTGTAAGTACTTATGCCCTCATGACATTCTGTAAGTTTGAAACTGATCGGTGGAAAAACTCTGGCTTTGGCACAACTGCAAACATTTTTGGAGGTGGGGTCACTTGACCTGGTCTGGTGACCTGACCTGAGATGACCCGAGGTTATTTTTTTGTCTTCACATTGTGCGCAATTGATGTCCTAATAGGTGTGCCAAAACCCGGCGGCGCTGCGCGCCGCCGTTTTTTCACCATCTGCGAAAAACCTGGGGGGGGGGGGGGGGGGGGCGGAAGTCAACCCCCTGCAGTGCGTGGGTTAACATGGCGATTTTGCATGACCCCGGTATGGATAGAGGATAGAACAAGGTATTTTTTTTACCAGCCGGCGGTAGTTTTTCCCGCCTTATATTTTTCACCAGACGGTCTCAATCACAGCCGACAAATCGCACGCGCTCGGATAGAGCGGTTATGGAGGTGGTATCACTGGTATCGAAATAGGACCTTCAATGGGCGTCATCTTATTTGTTGATGATTTGTATCTCAAGCGGTCTGAGACTCGGGCGCAACCAGGAACTCGTCTAACATGTTAACTGGAGGGGGGGGGGGGGGGCAGGCACCCAGTCACGGCTCCCTTTCCCCCAGCCAAAACAGAGCTTGTAGGAATATAAATCAGATCTTCCCTAAGGATCTTTTTGGCTGCAGCGATCCGTTAAAATGCATTATGGCCGCACACTGTGCCATTCGGCGCGCGATATCACTGCGAATTTCGCGGTTCCGCGGTGTTCAGCACGGAAAAAGCTCGTCCGTACCAGTTTTTTTCCGCCATTCCGCCAGCGGATACGCGCCGAATGGCGCCTAGTGTGCGGCCGCCTTTAAGATTGTTGATTTGGTCGCCAGGTAGAAATCACACAACTTAAGTTTATGCTTGCTTCTGAAAAGCCACATGATTTCAAATGAAATGACATCTGGTTAACTTCTCCGTTTCACCTGCTTCAATTTGCGTGCGATAAGTATGCTGCTTATGTTTATGTTGAACCTCCAGATTAAAAATAAATGTGTCAACCGAGCCGCCCAAGACTACCTCCAGTAACTGTGACTGCCTGAACTATTGCCATCTGACGTCACGACCAATCGGAGAGCAGAATTCCAAATTACGTAAATATACTTAATTATAAAAAAATCCGGAGGAACTTATAAGGGAAGTGACGATCTCGAAAATAGTTTTTATTCATTTGCTTTTCATCAAACACATAAAAGTAGTTGTTAGGTAACCTGCAACTAGTCCATTATTTGTTTATCAGAAATGGCGGTAGCTAATGCGCCAGTTTACTAGACAAGGCGCCAGTTTACTGGACACACCCGGGCCTCCAATCAGATTTCTCCATTTGGTCACATGACCTCTTGCCACCCACCTGCTTGAGCCTAAACTATTGACCTGAGCTAAATTTTAAAGGACACCATGGAGATTGCATATTTCAAGAGCTTTCGATTGTTTGTTTTCTCGTTTGTTCCTAGCTCTCACAGTTCTCGAGATATTTGGGGTTTTCTGGAGCAGAGTGCTAAAATGTGAAAATTTCGGCATATTTGATCCCATTTGACCTCGGAATACATTGACCTAGGGTCATACAAATTTCGCCAAACAGAGTTCCCTACAGAACCTCCCTACCCTACAAATTTCGTTATTGTAGTTCTTATTGGGGGGCGGGCGATATCTTAGGGGGCGTAATCCCCCCCCCCCCCCTTCCAGTGTGTGTAATTCTCAGAGGCCTTCCTGGGCGCTTGTTAAGTAAAGCATAACCTCCCACACAAACACAATTTGAAGGATGATGCTTGCTTCAGAACCAACCAACTGCATCAAATTCTCACCCACTACTGATTGACATTCTTACACAAAGAATAAATGCAAATGGCAACAACCCCTTCATTTCTTTGGTCTTCATGTGGGGTACATTTTTGGGTAATGCAACTGAGATGATGTGATGTTACAGGCATTTGACATGAAAGGTTTGAATACTGAATATATATTAAAACATTAGGAAAATGTGTTCCAATGACAATCATTCTCAGGATGGTCAAAATATGAGATCAAGGATAATTACCTCAAAAACACAATTAGCAAATACCCCTGCTTTTGTGCTTTACATAATAACTGGTAAAAGGAACACTTCAAAATCTAACCTAGGATGAGAAATATTTGCTTATTTATGTCTCTAATATGGAGGGTGATTTTCCTCAAAATATGAATTTTGTTTTCATTCAAATGCATTACTTATCATTATCACAATGCTTGCATTTCACATCCCTTCCTCTGATTGGCTCAGTCATGACATTGTATTTTGTGTTGGCTGATTTACAATGTTAATGTAGTCTTTGTACCCTTCTGTTTTTTTGGTTTGCTTGCTTACTTTCAATATGGTGTTCTTTTTTTCCAGATTGGAACAGAGGCTGGTGAACTTGTGCTGGTTTTCAGTTGGTAAATATTCTATAACTTTACTTCTATATGCATACATCCTTGCCTCCTGTTTTTCATCACCACTTTTATATATCTGTTTAATGTATTTATGTCTGTGCTTATGACTGAAGTGGGTTATATGGCATATGGTAGCAAACCTGCTAGACAAATGAATGCATTCTGAATGCACTACCAATGTTGTATTGTTCCATCAGAGAAACTGCATCAAAATAAGGTTGTTTGGTAGTCATAACAGGTTAGCACTTGTTCGGTTCTCTATGGATGTCAGAATTTCACTTTCATGCCTATATTGTATGTGGTATTAGCATTACACAGTCATCTAATTACATGCTTTATGTCTTACTGTGCACCATGCTTATTAAGTGGTATGATGCTGGTTGCTGGTATGATGCTGGTTGATGCTGGTTCTTACTGTGCACCATGCTTATTAAGTGGTATGATGCTGGTAATGTGAGTATCGCACGAGTGATAGGACATGCTGTTAGTCCATATTTTAGGGCCTGAATATTTGCTTATGCTTCCAAATAACATGTTGACTTCTGTTATTAGGTTATTTAGAAGGAAAACAATATTTATGCTTGATTGTATATTGTGCTCCTGCGGAATGTTATGACAAATAAGTGGACTATAAAATATGTCAATTGCATATCAGTTGCCTGTGTTGCCACCATCTGACTTATTATGCAGACATTTTTTGCTTAGGTGGTGGGTACCTCAACTTCTTTCCTGAGAGCATCCTACCTAAGGTTTTAAAGTAAGTGTACAATGTACATATGTTTTTCTTAGTTATTCTGTTTGGGACCCATTCACTTAACAATACTTAACATTGCCACTAATACAGCTTCTATGCTTTTCTGTTTATGCATGACTATGTGATCCTTGATGTTCATTTCTTAATTATTAATTTACTTCAGACTCGTGTGTGTATGTATATATATATATATATATATATATATATATATATATATATATATATATATATATATATATATATATATACACATACATACATACATACATACATACATACATACATACATACATACATACATACATACATACATACATACATACATACATACATACATACATACATACATACATACATACATACATACATACATACATACATACATACATACATACATACATACGTACGTACGTACGTACGTACGTACGTACATACATACATACATACATACATACATACATACATACATACATACATACATACATACATACATACATACATACATACATACATACATACATACATACATACATACATACATACATACATACATACATACATACATACATACATACATACATACATACATACATACATACATACATACATACATACATACATACATACATACATACATACATACATACATACATACATACATACATACATGCATGCATGCATGCATGCATGCATGCATGCATGCATGCATGCATGCATACATGCATACATACATACATACATACATACATACATACATACATACATACATACATACATACATACATACATACATACATACATACATACATACATATGTATGTATGTAAATATCAGTACCGCTCGGCCGCCCTATTTGGTTACGGATAGTATACGGCGGCCCGCCGCCTGTTTTATGCACGGGGCGGGATGGGATACACGACTTTCGAATAGGCGAAAAATTAAGTTGCCCACGCTAGTAGAGATGATGTAAGAACTTTCACAACTTCAAACAAAGCAGCAGCAAGGCGAATGGTGGGATTTCTTTACAATATCTGTGACAATTTGAATGGTTGAGGTGTTCCATGAGAGGCGGTGCGGCCCCAAAGTCGCAGGCATTGCGCGGGGACAGATTTGAAGCTCATAACTGTTTCTGTATTCTATATAAAGACAATGGCTAAGAAACCGCTGGAATCGGATCTCCCAAGCATTCCGTTGTATAGTGATCTACAGTACCCCGGGTTCGCTTACCTTAATCATCTGTCGATATAGCGCATCGGATCCAATCGGATCCTATAGAGTTACAACTCTAAAGCCTTAGTTTGAAACATGTTGAATGATTTTCGATATTTTGTTATAACATATTTATTCCAACACCCTTTGCTGCTGAACTACAACACCCTTTGCTAGCTCGCGTTCTTCTCGGCTTCGATTCTCTATCTATTTGAATATATGGATGCCCTTAGCAAAACCGTATATATCTCGAGAACTAAAAGAGCTAGCAACGCGCGGAAAAAAGCATTCGAAAGAGAATGCAATACTGATGTTTTATCAGCTTTGAGTTTTGACCTTAGGTCAATAGTTAGGTCAGGTCAGGTCCATTGAACTTTGCACAATCTAAAAATCGCCGAATAGTTTGTGAGAAATAACTTTTGACAGAAGCACGATAAAGTAATACACTTTTCACCATCATATTTCTCTCATCGAGACTCATCGAATGGTATATCGGGTGACTTAATTAGGTAATATCCAAACAAATAGCCTGACCTCAGGTCAAGGTCAAATGTTACATCAATCTCGACGATCTCGATGGGTTTCGACGAGCCAAACACAATGGTGAAAACCCCCATTGTTTTACCTTGATTTGGCAAGGCAAGAAGTTATTGGAAGAAAACCACACGTGACCTCGGGGTCATCTGAGTTGATCTCGTAGAGGTCAAAGAACAAATGTGATAATGGTCTTAGCATTTGGCACAATAATGGTGGATCTGATGAAAATGAGTCATATTTAGCCATTTCCCATAGATTTATTTGCGTTTTCATTTTTCCCCATTGACTTATAATGAGGTCACGAAATCGACCTGACCTTAGGTCACCGATATACAAAATCAGAGATAAACGAATTGTGGGTACTTATGACCTGATGAAAGCCTGTGAGTTTCAAATCGCTCAGGCGGCCGTCGGATATCCGCCTCCCCGTCGGTGCGCATGTTAATGTAGAGCTTGGTTCACAACAGGTAATGTTATCTTTCAAATGGCGTTGCTCGATTTCGAATATCTCTTCAAATTCAGGAGATACGTTGCTTTACAGTTTTCCCAACAAGTTTCGGCCGGTCGGTGCAGGACAACTCGCCGTTTGCGCGTATAGGGCGTACAGTCGGTCTCATAATGATCTTCCCCTGCCACCACGTGGCGCTACGGTCGCGATAGGCACAAAAAAGATGGTTTCTCCACCGTAGGTTGGTACCCATTGTGGCTGTCTGGCAGACCTGGGGAGTGCGTGACCTGGGGAGTGCGTGATCAGTGCGTGACCTGGGGAGGGGGAGGGAGGGAGGGAGAGCGGGGCGTTGTCGGAATGGAATGCGCCGCGACCCGGGTGGTGGTCAGGGCCGTCTGTCTCGAGTGTCAAGAGGTCACCTGTCCTGAGCTGGCAGAGATCCAATATTGGAGACTGAATAACAGCGTTCACCGCATCAGCCCAAATGGCTCAGTAGTAGCTGCCTACTCCTAGCGTATTCGTAGATTGGTCGTGGGTTCGAACCGCGCTGGCACCAGTCGCTTTTACGTGTATTTCTTTCTTTATCATGCCACGTGTCATGTGCAATGCAGAACCCCGAAATTGCGAATGCAAACGTCCACCTGATGATTCTACACGAAAAAGCAGACAAATGCAGTGGGCCTCGCACTGATATGTTCGAATCACGCCGCTCCGTCCTTCACGCTCCACAAACACCTGGGCGGGTTTATATCCATTAAGTTAGCGACTATATCCGCGACGACAGTATTTACAACCTTAGGTCTATGAAGCATCGCCAGGTGTGTAGCTGATAGAGCATCTGACTGGCTACGTGTTTAAATTTGACTTTGACCTTGAGATCAGGTCAAAATATCGACACTTTATTTTTTGGCGCACGGCAAATTTATCAATCGTCGCAAGCGACACGACGGATAGCCATTTCCGAGACGACATTTGCGACGACAGTATCGGTCAACTTGAGATACAAATATTCGTCGTAGTGCACACACTGCACACACTGCACGTATAGCCCGTGCAGTGCTCTATCAATTAGACACTTAGCGATGCTTCACAGACCTATGGTTGTCTTAAAACTGGTCATCACAGACATCGTCGCTAACTTGACATTCTAGGTCTGCGTATATTTCCAACCACGATCCGCCACACAGCCTCGCCACATATGCGCATTGTTATTCCCCAATCCGCCTGTGTGGGTCAGACCAGGACGGAGCGGTGCAGATTCCGCCAAGTATCGGCCGGCACCGGGCGAGCTGTCAAACCGGTCCGGTCCCGCCTCGGTGCGGGATTCAGCCAGCTATCGTTTTGCCTACCGTGGGAGACCCAGAGCTAGGGAAGATCATTTTGGGACCGACTGTACAAGCCGAGAAGAACACGAGCTAGCAAAGAGTGTTGTAGTTCAAGAGCCAAATATTGTGTTAAGCTTTAACAGGGTAAGAAGACATGCAGAGTTCAAATGTCTCAGTTTCGTACAAATCCTGGGGGACTAAATTTTGGTACATTTATATTATATAATTTTTGAACATATAATATATATTTTGTCATATATTGCACTTTGTGTTTGGTGCTCAATTGCAAGTCTGGGGATATTTTCTTTCAATTGGCGCTGACCAATCGCAAATATCTTCTCAACTTTAGGAGATATGTCACTTTGAAATTTTCCCAAGATGCTGTGACGTCACAAAATGAAGTCACAATAACAGACAAAGTATTTGTCGGAGGGCCGTTTCGACCACGAATTTGGATTCAGGGCAATGAAGAACCCCTTGCACGTGATTTCATGAAAATATGACTGGGTGTCGTGTACACTAGACTGTTGCAAAATGGACGAAGTTACTCACCCAAAGTCCTACCACTTGGATTATTGATCCATTGCTCTTCCTGATTTCAAAACAGTTTTTGTTTCAGCTCTAGCATCGTTAAAAATCAAAACCCTTATTTTTTGGCATTGGAAACTGAGTGCCCTTCCCTCTGTTGTATTCTGTTATCCTGGTAGCCCCCAAAAATGCGCCGAGTTTCGAGGTTTACCAATTGTTTTTGGTAATAGATATGAAGTTGACACTTGGTACGCACACAAAACAACTAATTCTGCGTTAAGCAAAAAAGTTTCATATCAATGGAATATTTAGTTTCGATGTTATAAGACATTATCTAAACCTTTTTAAAAAACTGGTTTTTGGATTTTTTTTATTGCCACGCGTGAACGATCGGACCACCTTCAGCCCGGACGACCACCGCCAACAAACTCGACTTTCACTGTCCGATACTGGCGCGGATGAGCTCCACCTCCACTCCGCATCCGCGCCAGTATCGGACAGTGGAAGTCGCGTTTGTTGGCGGTGGTCCGGGCTGAAGGTGGTCCGATCGTTCACGCGTGGAAATAAACCCGTCAAAAACCCGTTTTTTAAGGGTTTAGATAATGTCTTATAACATCGAAACTAAATATCCCATTGATATGAAACTTTTTTGCTTAACGCAAAATTAATTGTTTTGCATGCGTACCAAGTGTCAACTTCATATCCATTACCAAACAAAATTGGTAAGCCTCGAAACTCGGCGCTTTTTTGGGGGGCTACCCGAATAACAGAATACAACAGAGGGAAGGGCACTCAGTTTCCAATACCAAAAAATAAGGGTTTTGATTTTTAACGATTTGGCTGAAACAAAAACTGTTTTGAAATCAAGAAGAGCCATGGATCAAGAATCCAAGTGTATCCCCACAACACTGATGTGGTGTGGAGATACAACTCAGCACTTGCTGTACCACAACTGAGAAGTTGGCCAAAACTTTGGGTGAGTAACTTCGTCCATTTTGCAACAGTCTAGTGTACACCATTGGTTGAGTTGGCATGGAATGACCCATTATATATATAAATAATAGCTCAGTTATTGTAGCAAGATATGCATGGAGATTCACAAAGTTGCTTCCCTACTTCTGAGTCTC
Organism: Chirona hameri; assembly: GCA_036785665.1. Classification (NCBI taxonomy): domain Eukaryota; kingdom Metazoa; phylum Arthropoda; class Thecostraca; order Balanomorpha; family Balanidae; genus Chirona; species Chirona hameri. The sequence continues at coordinate 52,181 of JAXIVJ010005226.1, read as the reverse complement.
TTGAACATGAGACCTGTAAACTGCATGTTTTGATCAGTTCATGGGGGTTGTTATCTGTGTTTTCTATTTTACATTGTTCCAGCATGCTAAGCTCTCCAATATGCACCATACCTGATTTCAAATGCTTATTTGTTGTTTCCCCTCCTGTTCAGCTAGTGATGTTTACTATTTCTGATGTGTTGTGGAGATACAACTCAGCACTTGTTGTACCACAACTGAGAAGTTGGCCAAAACGATCAACAGTTCAAATGTAATCCTGAGAGCAGTTATGTGCAGGAGTTTCAACTCTGAACGAAAACCTCAGCTTATGTGATGCGGTTTGGTGTAGTTTAAGATTGTCGCGTCCCTCACGCCAGTGTGCCTTAATCACTCCACTGTATGTGTTGGCTCTGCGTCGACAAACCTCTACATACAGACTCGACAGACAGACAGACAGAGCATACAAAATCGGTTCGTCGTGGAGCCAGGTCCTACACAGGATGACAATTCAGGGGGACGATTCTGCGGTTGTCTCAGACTGACTGATGGAGAAACAGTGTGCATCAATTTCTCTACAGGGCGCAGTCTGGCGACTGATCTGACATTTTACTGTTTTTTTACCTCACCTGACCTCACCACATGTCCTGACCTGACCTCACAACCTGGTACTATCCTCTGACATCGCCTGACCTGACCCGCCCTGACCTGGCAGATGGGAGTGTCCTTTGGCCGGCCGCTGTGTAGCACCATGTCCAGTTCGGCCGTGCGCGCCTGCTGTCCCGTCGTCCTGTGCGGACCGTCCGGCGCGGGCAAGTCCACCCTGGTGGGACGGCTGCAGGCCGAGTTCCCCGGGCTGTTCGGCTTCTCGGTCAGCCACACGACCCGCCAGCCGCGCGCAGGGGAGAAGGACGGCGTGCACTACCACTTCGTCACGCGGGAGGCGATGCTGAAGGCCATCCAGGGCGGACAGTTCATAGAACATGCCGACTATGGTGGTAATATGTACGGCACCAGTAAGGCAGAGGTGAGTGCGGGATGTTTGCGTTCCGGTAGTGTGCGAATTAGTGTGACACTGACATCACAGCTGGGGGTTTGCGAAAAATGCGATTGCTCCGTTCGAATCAGAGTACTATTTTTCGGTCAGAGGTCTGTTGACGTTAATTGTTTTTTAGTCGGAATAAAGTCGACCACAGTTATGTTACGCTGGTTAAAAGTTATGTTAGACTTCTGGACAGCCCTGATCTCTGGACTGTTCTGGACTGGACTGTTGGTCTTTGACTGTCCGTGTCCGTGTCCGTTGTCGATGAGGGACTTTGTTAGCCTCAATTGTCAACAGTACTGAGCTGCTGCCCTGCCCGCCGCCAGGTGGAGCGTATTGACGGCGGTGGCGCCATCTGTATCCTGGACATCGATGTGCAGGGCGTGAAGCAGGTGAAGGAGTCGAAGCTCAGTCCGCACCTGGTGTTCATCCGACCTCCGAGTATGGAGGAGCTGGAGCGACGACTCAGGTGGGCAGACTCAGGCTCAGGTGGAAGGCTGTCCAGCCAATCGGCGCAGAAATTCAGCGGAATGGCGCCCTGAATACAAATTGAACGATGAGTACTTTTTATTATACTTTAAAAGTATAGTTAAACGGTAGTTTTAGTATCAATACTGGAGTGTTTGTCTTCGGCATGCTCCTTGTTTCGCGGATCAGGGATTTTGATGAAACATCGTCGGATTCCTGCCTCGTATTCTGTATGTCCGTTGATTTTTGCTTTCGATCACACTAATGACTGTTGGAGTCTGACCTTGCCGTCTTCCGTTTCCAGGGACCGTCAGACGGAGACGGAAGAGACGCTACAGAAGCGTTTGGCCGCGGCCGCCGCTGAAATGGGGTACGGGGAGACTCCCGGTAATTTCCACGCCACGGTGGTTAACGACGAGCTGGAGCACGCCTACCAGCAGCTCCGCCAGTTCCTGCTGCCTATTATTGAACAGAAGAAGGCAGCTGGCGCCGCCTCCTAAGGCAGGGCACGGCGGAGGCGCATCTCTGGTGAAACCTGCTGCACGAATAATGAAACCTAGGGACCGATGTCATGAGGGACATCGGTCATGCGATGTCATGACCGATGTCATGAAGAATCAGCATCGTACGGCATTTCAGTCAAGAGTCCTGGAGAAGCTCTTTCCAAAACCCTTCATTCAAAATCCCAAAAAGTCCGAAGGGGCTTACACGCAAGTCGGAGAACTTTCAATGCAAAGATCTGATGTTAGCGGGTTGTGATGGCATTAGTTCAAAGGTTTTCGTCACAAAGCAGCAGGTGTATTCCATCGTTTACCAGGTTGCCGGTCTCCGTTTGCCGGCGGGTAGCTTGTTATTAGCGTTTGCTGTTATTGCCGTCACCGAGGCTTACCATGTGCACTGCCTAGCATAATGTGTCTGTGTGTAGGAGCGGGCGGGCAACTGAGACCCTCTCCCTGGCGGCTGCGTTCGGCAAGGGTCACTGGATAAACGAGAGCAGGACAAGGAACTAGAGCAGGGCGGTGGTGGGAAGAGTGTCCTGTTGGCTTGTATTGGTGGTGGTGCTAAGAAGGTTGGGTGGTCGATTTGGGATAGAACGCCACGCCGAGCTCACATTTTAATTTGATTACTTTTAGTTTCGCTTATAGTGTTGTCTCTTGTAATGCCCTTATTGCCTTTTTAAAGCTACACGCAATGCAAACGCTTTTTTATGTTGCTTTCGTAAGGCGCCGATGTTAACTTTTTATTATTGGTTTAGGTATTGATTTGATTCCTTTCTCCTTTCAAGACATTAATGGAATAGTTGCAGCTAAATATGGTGCACACTGTCGCGTGGCTCCACTTCCAGCACTATGTGTTCACCTTTCACCTCGTTCGTAATATGCAAACATGTGGCAAATGCACGGAATAACCGCAGCCGATACTGCTAGCTAGCGGTGGTCGTGGCGTGGGGGGGGGGGGGGGGGCTGTTCGTACGTGTGCGCCTGATAGGTCAGCTGCTGCGGTTGTGCGCTGCTCCAGGCATGGGACCCAGGCATGCACTGTTCCAGGCATGCTCCAGGCATGGGACCAACCAGCCATATGCTTCCAGAGTGGCGGAACCGGGACTGAGTTTGCGTGCTTAAGTCTCTTTGCAACGCCGGAAGGCTTTGTTACCGCCTCTTATGGTGTTTTCGGGTTGCGCCTGGTGGTACAGCTTCGTTAGACAAAAGTGGCGTTTGGTTTTTGTTCATTCGGTTTGGCCAATGGCTTGTCTCAAAGGTTATGTGCAGAAAGCTTGATTTACAAGTGGTTGGAATGAAACACTAATATGTGAATATGTTAGTGTCATATTGCAGCACCACGTCTTGCTTTTCTCAGGATATGTTAGGTTTTGATATCGAGGCTAGAGTTTTTTTAATACGACTTTCCTCAGGCTTTTCGATACTATTGGACTTTTCCTGTCACTGTCACGTCTTTGGGTGGCTTTGCTTTGAGCTTTTGGGCGATTCCTTTTTATTTTGTTCAATAGACTGCCTAATACCTATGATAATTGCTGTTAACAGGTGTGTTGATAGCCAACGGGTACTTAAAGACAAAGACATTGCTGCTTTGTAAGCTTGTGTAGGCATTGTTATGTTCAGTTCAAATTTATTTTTCCTTTTTTCCCTTTTACCTTTTCGCATATTGCTAAATTTAATGTTGGTTGTGAGAAGTTACCAAAAATGAAACAAATGGTTACTATAGCCATTGTACACTATTTGCTAGCAACTGCAGTTAAGTGTGTTATACAACTTAACACGTTGCATGCTTTATCGATAATAAGACAGCAAAGGCACTTGTGACGTAAGAAAGATGTGACTGATTGCGTGACTGCACCGCTGTAAACGGCTGTAGTTCTCATGTTCACCTCGCACCGTGTGGATCAATAGATGGAGTTCATGACATCTTGTGTCGCCTGTGGGCTGTGTGGAGAGGGCATGTCGCTGCTCGTTGAAGCAGGGGTGCTGTCGGAGGTCATTCGTCCTGCAGGTGTAGCCACTGAAGCTGGTCAGGAGGGCAGGCGTCAAGGCATCCCCGACGGCAATACGTCATGCTGGGAAGTAAGCCTAAACGGTACCTTCCAAACATGTCGTCAGGAACACCTGTCTCGTACATCGGCTGCTTTCCTACACGGTAGCTTCATACCAGTCGGAACTCGTGCGTACAAGAGCCTGCATACCGATTACTTTAGCAAGTGCGGTGTATTTGCTGATATGCATATTTCGACAATCACTTAGCAGTCGACAAATCGCTCCGTGCGTCCCCAGTACATGTGGCTCGAGATACATCCCGGTGGTCTTTGTACATTGAATCTTCGCTCAATTATCAAACATACGCAATACATTGGCCGTGGGACATAGTAACTAGCCAATGCCTTTGCGTCGACTCCATATAGTCGAAATCCTCAACCTGATACGCTGCAGTTGATGAGTTGTTTGCGTGCGGTTCTAGGCATGGTGATATCGTGGGGATATACGAGAACAGATCAATCATCGTTTGCTCTTAGCCACTTGGACGGAAGCATATGCTGCGCCAATGCCCGGAAGACCCGACATTTTGCACCTGATCGCAGCTTGCACAGGTTGAGCAAATCGTCTTTTGCACAATGAGCATATGTTTCACGTTTCAAAAGGCTGAGATACAAAACTTGGCCCCAAATTGGGACAAGTGTCAATCGCACTACGCGAGTTCCATACGAAAGGACGCAGACTGCACCATCTATCACATAACTATGTACAACACCACGAAATCCAACACAATACCGCTTTCAACGACACATTATTTCACGTTCATATATCCGCAAACGACCCGCTTAAAAGTGGTGCAGCATCGTTAGTATTAGTAACGCATGAGACAACACATGCTTTAGACTTCACAACGCACCACGCTGCGATAACTCACAACAGCAGCAATAGCGGCGGCGGCAGCAACAGCGGCAACAGCAGCAATAGCAGCAACAGCAGCAATAGCGGCGGCAGCAGCAATAGCAGCAACAGCAGCAATAGCAGCGGCAGCAGCGCAGGTAGCACAGCCGACACTGGGTGTCTCGGAGACAGATACAACATCTGCCGATACTCTTCCACATTCGGCATCCTCAGTCCTGAGCTTTCGCTGTGCCACCGGGCACCCAGCCCAGGACACCTGTCTCTTGGTCCTGCCTCCAATGAGTTTTCCTCGTAACGGTTACCGGGCGCTGCCTCCAGCGAGGCTCAACTGGTGTCTGGCGCTGCCTCCAGCAAGGCTGAACTGTTTTCTGGGGCTGCCTACACTGGGCCTGTCTCTGAACTGTTCCTGGCCACTGTTCCCGATCGCACGGTCCTCAACATGCAGCCAATCGCCTGCGCTTCGCTGCAACGGCACCCAGCATTGCACTGCTCGAATAGCAACAACTGCGCAACAGCGTGGGGCCACCACCGAGCGACCCACACGTCCAGCTCGGCATCGTCCTCTTCATCGGATGTAGACGTTGCAGGCCTTCAGCTGCTTTCTCAGGATGTGGACGTTGAAGGCCTTCAGCTGCTGTCTTAGGATGTGGACGTTGAAGGCCTTCAGCTGCTGTCTTAGGGTGTAGACGTTGAAGGCCTTCAGCTGTTGTCTCAGGATGTAGACGTCGAAGGCTTTCAGCTGTTGTCTCAGGATGTAGACGTTGAAGGCCTTCAGCTGCTGTCTCAGGATGTAGACGTTGAAGGCCTTCAGCTGCTGTCTCAAGATGTAGACGTTGAAGGCCTTCAGCTGATGTCTCAGGATGTAGATGTTGAAGGCCTTCAGCTGTCTCACAGGATGTAGACGTTGAAGGCCTTCAGCTGCTGTCTCAAGATGTAAACGTTGGAGGTCTTCAGCTGTCTCACAGGATATAGACGTTGAAGTTATCGTTGCGGAGGGACATCTGCGCCTCCTGCAGGATCCTCAGCCGGGGACCGATGGGGATGCCTAGCTTCTGCAGTCGGTCCTCCGTCATGTAGGGCAGCTCGATCATACCGATCCGCTCCCGCTCAAACAACGCCGCGTACTTCTGCAGGGAGAGAGTGGACAGAACGGTTAGCACGTTATTAGAAAGGAGAGGAGACACGCCAGGGGGAGGTGACATGTTTTCCATTGTATCGGCAATGCGAAGCAGTCTGTGTCAGCTTCCTTAAGGATTGCAACCCTGCGGGCTATAACGTTACAAAGCATATCAACAATAAAGCAGCACAGGCACGGGAAGTCCTGCGAATAGCAAGTCCAGCAAAGTAAAGACTAAAGACGTTCATGTTGGCAAGAACTTAAAATGCGGTAGAACTGCCCAAAATCAAGCAGCAACAAATGTACTCTTTAGCAGCTTTCATTGTATGCCAGAGGCCCAACCCTCGTGGCCAGCGTCGCCTGGCTAACAAGGATGATCCACCACCCTCCACTACACGCTCCGCCCTCCGCCACCACCTCGTATCCAAGCTACCGCCCTCCGCCACCACCTCGTATCCAAGCTACCGCCCTCCGCCACCACCTCGTATCCAAGCTACCGCCCTCCGCCACCACCTCGTATCCAAGCTACCGCCCTCCGCCACCACCTCGTATCCAAGCTACCTATCCAAGCTACCGCCATCCGCCACCCACCTCGTATCCAAGCTACCGCCCTCCGCCACCACCTCGTATCCAAGCTACCGCCCTCCGCCACCACCTCGTATCCAAGCTACCTATCCAAGCTACCGCCATCCGCCACCCACCTCGTATCCAAGCTACCGCCCTCCGCCACCACCTCGTATCCAAGCTACCGCCATCCGACACCACCTCGTATCCAAGCTACCGCCCTCCGCCACCACCTCGTATCCAAGCTACCGCCATCCGCCACCACCTCGTATCCAAGCTACCGCCCTCCGCCACCACCTCGTATCCAAGCTACCTATCCAAGCTACCGCCATCCGCCACCACCTCGTATCCAAGCTACCGCCCTCCGCCACCACCTCGTATCCAAGCTACCGCCCTCCGCCACCACCTCGTATCCAAGCTACCTATCCAAGCTACCGCCATCCGCCACCCACCTCGTATCCAAGCTACCGCCCTCCGCCACCACCTCGTATCCAAGCTACCGCCATCCGCCACCACCTCGTATCCAAGCTACCGCCCTCCGCCACCACCTCGTATCCAAGCTACCGCCATCCGCCACCACCTCGTATCCAAGCTACCGCCCTCCGCCACCACCTCGTATCCAAGCTACCTATCCAAGCTACCGCCATCCGCCACCCACCTCGTATCCAAGCTACCGCCATCCGCCATCCACCTCGTATCCAAGCTACCGCCATCCGCCACCACCTCGTATCCAAGCTACCTATCCAAGCTACCGCCATCCGCCACCCACCTCGTATCCAAGCTACCGCCATCCGCCATCCACCTCGTATCCAAGCTACCGCCATCCGCCACCACCTCGTATCCAAGCTACCTATCCAAGCTACCGCCATCCGCCACCCACCTCGTATCCAAGCTACCTATCCAAGCTACCGCCATCCGCCACCCACCTCGTATCCAAGCTACCGCCATCCGCCACCCACCTCGTATCCAAGCTACCGCCATCTGCCACCCACCTCGTATCCAAGCTACCGCCATTCGCCACTCACCTCGTATCCAAGCTACCGCCATTCGCCACCCACCTCGTATCCAAGCTACCGCCATTCGCCACCCACCTCGTATCCAAGCTACCGCCATCTGCCACCCATCTCGTACCCAAGCTACCGCCATTCGCCACCCACCTCGTATCCAAGCTACCGCCATTCGCCACCCACCTCGTACCCAAGCTACCGCCATTCGCCACCCACCTCGTACCCAAGCTACCGCCATTCAACACCCATCTCGTATCCAAGCTACCGCCATTCAACACCCATCTCGTATCCAAGCTACCGCCATCCACCTCGTCCAAGCTACCGCCATTCGCCATCCACCTCGTCCAAGCTACCGCCATTCGCCACCCACCTCGTATCCAAGCTACCGCCATCCGCCACCCACCTCGTATCCAAGCTTCTTGAGGAAGATCCGTAGCAGGGGCGGCTCTTCGCCGAAGAAGTTGGTCAGTTTGCGCACCCGTCCGGGGTGTGTGAGGGACGGCACAGAGTCCCGGAACGCCTCAAACTCGTTCGAGGGTCGGTTGGGGCGCAGTGCCCGGCCAGGGGAGGTGCGCAGTTGGGTCAGCTCGGAGCGAATGCTCTCCAGCTCCTGGGGGTCACAGCACGGGGTCAGAGGTCAGCCTGTTTGAGGTCACGGCCAGACGGTCAGACAGTCAGACGGTCAGACAGTCAGACGGTCGACTGTCAGTGTCGGTTCACCTTTTCACTCTAACTATATGATGGAATTACTCATGACTAACACCTTAACGATTTCTCTTAACATCCAACCTTGCATTATTAATGTGGCGTGGACAATGGACGCGATACCATCTCTCCGGGACCGGTCCAGCAGCGGGCCAGTCTGCACGTGCCTGCAGACGCACGCGCGACCCAGATTGCTAATCCCGTGTCGCCGCTACGCAACGAGCGGCGTGCAACGCAAGGAGGTGCGTGCGGCGGGCTCACGGGACCCGCCCGAGGTAACCATCCTCCGTCATCGGATATATAAACTCGCTCACCCTACGTTCAAGCAAGTAGTAATATACACTCTCTTCTCGCCAACGCTACCGTGTGTCTCGAGGCGCCACGTCGGTTGAGCACCGCAAATGCTCTTCGACATTACCGACCATGTCAGTCTTCACATGGCCATTGGCAACAACAACAGGCATGTCGTCATTTATTTGACACGGTGCCTTGCATCAGTGACTAGAGTGCCCAGCTCCACCGGTTCTTACCTGGAACATGAGATGCTGCGTGCCCAGCTTCACCGGTTCTTACCTGGAACATGAGATGCTGCGTGCCCAGCTTCACCGGTTCTTACCTGGAACATGAGATGCTGTGTGCCCAGTTTCACCGGTTCTTACCTGGAACATGAGATGCTGCGTGCCCAGCTTCACCGGTTCTTACCTGGAACATGAGATGCTGTGTGCCCAGTTTCACCGGTTCTTACCTGGAACATGAGATGCTGCGTGCCCAGCTTCACCGGTTCTTACCTGGAACGTGAGATGCTGCGTGCCCAGCTTCACCGGTTCTTACATGGAACATGAGATGCTGCGTGCCCAGCTTCACCGGTTCTTACCTGGAACATGAGATACTGCGTGCCCAGCTTCACCGGTTCTTACCTGGAACATGAGATGCTGCGTGCCCAGCTCCACCGGTTCTTACCTGGAACATGAGATGCTGCGTGCCCAGCTCCACCGGTTCTTACCTGGAACATGAGATGCTGCGTGCCCAGCTTCACCGGTTCTTACCTGGAACATGAGATGCTGCGTGCCCAGCTTCACCGGTTCTTACCTGGAACATGAGATGCTGCGTGCCCAGCTCCACCGGTTCTTAACTGGAACATGAGATGCTGCGTGCCCAGCTTCACCGGTTCTTACCTGGAACATGAGATGCTGCGTGCCCAGCTTCACCGGTTCTTACCTGGAACATGAGATGCGTGCCCAGCTTCACCGGTTCTTACCTGGAACATGAGATGCTGCGTGCCCAGCTTCACTGGTTCTTACCTGGAACATGAGATGTTGCGTGCCCAGCTTCACCGGTTCTTACCTGGAACATGAGATACTGCGTGCCCAGCTTCACTGGTTCTTACCTGGAACATGAGATGCTGCGTGCGCATCTCGGAGGAGAGGTGCGCCACACTCCTGGCCAGTGTCACCACGTGGCTTTCCAAACGCTGGAACCGCTTGTTGATGCCCTGCAAGCGAACGGAGAACAAGCGTGCTGGTCAGTTCCGCAAGAGCTGTACCGTAACGCTTACTCACATTCAGATATGATGACGTCAAGAACTCTGCGTGTGGGGAGTATATAGTATACAATATTTGCCATTGGGATTTGGGATGAAGTTGTAAGTTCATTTATCACGCTCCGGGACTATTAATTGTGATATGCTACTTCGAGGCGACTTCGGAAAAGCGGATAACTGAAATATTTGTTCAACAATGAATACCACTTCAGAAGCGAAATGCCAACACTCAAAACTCTTCCCGAACAACAAATGTCCTTTACCCATACGCATTTAGACCATGTCCTTTAATCTTTCTGGCCATGTCTTCCACCCACCTTCATGTCCTTGAGCTTCTTTCTGTCCTCTCGACGTCTCTCCTTGACGGGCCGGGCGCCGATGGAGGAGGGCAGGGAGGACATGCTGCCGTACATCCTGTGCTTAGTGAGACCGCCGCGGGGTAGGCGGGCCGGCGGGCCGCGCCGCTGACCTCCGCCCAACAGCCGCAACACCTGGCGGGCGATGTCCGAGGTCAGGGCTTACTGCGACTCAAGTTAAAGCGCCAATAACCGGGAGTAATTGAGGCGTCTAAAAACTCCGAATTATCGACTCAAGTTAAAATGGCGGATGCTGACTGATTCGATGCACCTATTCATTCGCATCCATTCACTTATTCATTCTCAATTTATTCACTGTCTCATTCATTCACTCATTCGTTTCCGATCATTCGCATGCATGCACCCATTAATTCTTATTTACTCGCTCATTCATTTTAGTTCATTCACTAATTCTAGTTCATTCACTCATTCTAGTTCATTCACTCATTCTAGTTCATTTACTCATTCTAGTTCATTCACTCATAGTGCAGTCACTCATAGTTCATTTACTCATAGTTCATTCACTCATTCTAGTTCATTTACTCATTCGAATTCATTCACTCATTCTAGTGCATTCACTCATTCTAGATCATTCACTCACTAGTTCATTCACTCATTCTAGTTTATTCACTCATTCTAGTTCATTCATTCATTCATTCATTCATTCATCGCATGGGTGGAGCTTTTCAGACAAAGTTGGTGGGACAAAATATCACATTGCCTGGTTGTTTTTGCATGGTTGAAGTGACAAATGGTCATTTTAACGCCAGGAAACGGTTCAAATCGGACAAAAGTTGGTGGGGCAAAGCGGAAAGTTGGTGGGGCAGTGGCCCCACCATTTGAATAGGGAACTCCACCCGTGATTCATCGTATTAATAACACCCTGACACGAACTCCATGTGCACGAAGCCGACTCATCGACCTCTTTTTATCTTATCCATATTCCAATCTATAATGTTTTCCAGACAACATAAGTGTACGGTTCCCGACTCCTACCGTTCCCCAGCGGCCAGCGCCCGACCTACCTCCGAGTACATGCCCTCCAGACTCTCCAGCTGTTTACGGATGGCCGGCCCGTCGGCGGTGGCTTCAAGCACGGTCGACTCGTCGTCGGTGGTCTGGTCGGTGGTCTGGTCCAACATCGACTCCAGGTCCAGACCGGTGGTCATGGACGTGACGTCACCAGCATCTCCGTCTGTGCGGCCGGCGCTGCTGACCGATGCTGAGGGACGGGGTGAAGGTGTAATCCCAGCTGAGGGACGGGAGTGAAGGTGTAATCCCAGCTGAGGGACGGGGTGAAGGTGTAATCCCAGCTGAGGGACGGGGTGAAGGTGTAATCCCAGCTGAGGGACGGGGTGGGAGGTGAGGCCATCGACTCGGGTACGGGGTAAAGGTGTAATCCCAGCTGAGGGACGGGTGAAGGTGTAATCCCAGCTGAGGGACGGGGTGAAGGTGTAATCCCAGCTGAGGGACGGGTTGAAGGTGTAATCCCAGCGACTCAGCGCCGCCGATGAGCTCCGATAGGCAACGGTGGCATACACACCGGCGGATACAGAAAGGCTAAATAAGTCATTTTAGGGGGGGATCCAAATGAGTTTGACCAGAGTTCGGAAAATTCGTCTGATTTCGTTTTCTTTTGCAGTGAGAACTGATACAAAATCAAGTTCTTTCAGTCAAGGTTTCAGTGAATGTTGCTTATAGCTTCTTTAAATAAAAAATCAGAAAATATATACATTCTAGACCAAGTGCAGTCGTTTTGAGGGCATTGTCCGGATTGCCCCTTGGATCCGGCCCTGGACACAGATATACCATGTTGAGCCGTGGCAGTGAGGGCGACAGCTGTTTGTGTTGACAAGACAACACACGTTGGCCGCTGTGTCTACCTACCTAGTCTGGTGTTGACGGGGATACGGTGACGGCTCCTCTGATCACGAGCATCCCTGGAGAGGGGCACCTCCTGTGCGCGGCCGCCCCATCCTCGGCTCTGGCTGTTACTTCCCGAGCGGCGGACCGACGGGCCTCCGCTGCCGCCGCCGCCGCCGCCCGACATCGCCTCCAGCAGGTCCGGCTGGCTGAGTCCGCCGCCGCCGCCGCCGCCCCCGCCCACACCGGCGAACTGACGCGCTGAGGGCGGGGTGCCGGGCGGCGAGCCAACTGGGGAGTCGCCGAGAGGCAGGGCGGGTAGCGGAGGCGTACTGCAGCCCCCGCCGCCGCCGCCGCCGGGACCGCCCGGGGCGGGACCACCAGTGCCGGTAGAGCGGAAGAGACGCGGGTCTAGGATCTGACGGAGTTCCGTCTCCACCATGTCTACCCATTCAGAGTCGTTACCTGTGGAGAGGACGCCTGTCACAAGTCTGAATAACAGCGGTGATGTGAAAATGACAGTACCCGTACCCGTATCTGGTACAGGTATCAGGACCATACACAGAGTAACTGGCGTGGGACAGGTGCTGACGTTATGCAGTAGTTCACCATTTATAATGCATCTTATGCCATAGTGTGATGTATCGCTGTTCATCTTCATAACACTGGAGCGGACAAGTCCTTTGTTACAAACAAAACAATATTTGTCTTTATACATAGGTCATATAAGGACATTTGCCAGGAGCAAACTTAGACTGCTTTAGCACCAAACCAATGTAACTAATCCACCAAAACAGTTTGTTTACTGTACACATTGCACAATGTACATTGTACACTGTACAACACAACCTCGGCAGTCGTCGCAAACCCTCTCCAGTTTACAATTTAAGTACATAGGACACTGGTGGACTCTGTCTGTGTATGACCCCCCTGAGGAGTGTCAGGCCTGCAGCGCGGCCACTCTGTCTGTGTATGACGCACCTGAGGAGTGTCCAGCCTGCAGCGCGGCCACTCTGTCTGTGTATGACGCACCTGAGGAGTGTCCACAGCGCGGCCACTCTGTCTGTGTATGACGCCCCTGAGGAGTGTCCGGCCTGCAGCGCGGCCACTCTGTCTGTGTATGACGCCCCTGAGGAGTGTCCACCTGCAGCGCGGCCACTCTGTCTGTGTATGACGCCCCTGAGGAGTGTCCAGCCTGCAGCGCGGCCACTCTGTCTGTGTATGACGCCCTTGAGGAGTGTTCAGCCTGCAGCGCGGCCACTTTGTCTGTATATGACGCACCTGAGGAGTATCCAGCCTGCAGCGCCGTCACTCTGTCTGTGTATGACGCACCTGAGGAGTGTCCACAGCGCGGCCACTCTGTCTGTGTATGACGCACCTGAGGAGTGTCCAGCCTGCAGCGCGGCCACTCTGTCTGTATATGACAACCCCTGAGGAGTGTCCACAGCGCGGTCACTCTGTCCGTGTATGACGCACCTGAGGAGTGTCCACAGCGCGGCCACTCTGTCTGTGTATGACGCACCTGAGGAGTGTCCACCTGCAGCGCGGCCACTTTGTCTGTATATGACGCACCTGAGGAGTGTCCACAGCGCGGCCACTCTGTCTGTGTATGACGCACCTGAGGAGTGTCCACAGCGCGGCCACTCTGTCCGTGTATGACGCACCTGAGGAGTGTCCAGCCTGCAGGGCCGTCACTCTGTCTGTGTATGACGCACCTGAGGAGTGTCCACAGCGCGGCCACTCTGTCCGTGTATGACGCACCTGAGGAGTGTCCAGCCTGCAGGGCCGTCACTCTGTCTGTGTATGACGCACCTGAGGAGTGTCCACAGCGCGGCCACTCTGTCCGTGTATGACGCACCTGAGGAGTGTCCAGCCTGCAGCGCGGCCACTCTGTCTGTGTATGACGCACCTGAGGAGTGTCCACAGCGCGGCCACTCTGTCTGTGTATGACGCATCTGAGGAGTGTCCGGCCTGCAGCGCGGCCACTCGGTCTGTGTATGACGCACCTGAGGAGTGTCCAGCCTGCAGCGCGGCCACTCTGTCTGTGTATGACGCACCTGAGGAGTGTCCACAGCGCGGCCACTCTGTCCGTGTATGACGCACCTGAGGAGTGTCCAGCCTGCAGCGCGGCCACTCTGTCTGTGTATGACGCACCTGAGGAGTGTCCAGCCTGCAGCGCGGCCACTTTGTCTGTGTATGACGCACCTGAGGAGTGTCCAGCCTGCAGGGCCGTCACTCTGTCTGTGTATGACGCACCTGAGGAGTGTCCAGCCTGCAGCGCGGCCACTCTGTCTGTGTATGACGCACCTGAGGAGTGTCCACAGCGCGGCCACTCTGTCTGTGTATGACGCACCTGAGGAGTGTCCACAGCGCGGCCACTCTGTCTGTGTATGACGCATCTGAGGAGTGTCCGGCCTGCAGCGCGGCCACTCTGTCCGTGTATGACGCACCTGAGGAGTGTCCAGCCTGCAGGGCCGTCACTCTGTCTGTGTATGACGCACCTGAGGAGTGTCCAGCCTGCAGCGCGGCCACTCTGCCTGTGTATGACGCACCTGAAGAGTGTCCACAGCGCGGCCACTCTGTCTGTATATGACGCACCTGAGGAGTGTCCAGCCTGCAGCGCCGTCACTCTGTCTGTGTATGACGCACCTGAAGAGTGTCCAGCCTGCAGCGCGGCCACTCTGTCCGTGTATGACGCACCTGAGGAGTGTCCAGCCTGCAGCGCGGCCACTCTGTCTGTGTATGACGCACCTGAAGAGTGTCCAGCCTGCAGCGCGGCCACTCTGTCTGTGTATGACGCACCTGAAGAGTGTCCAGCCTGCAGCGCGGCCACTTTGTCTGTGTATGACGCACCTGAGGAGTGTCCGGCCTGCAGCGCGGCCACTTTGTCTGTGTATGACGCACCTGAGGAGTGTCCAGCACCTGAAGAGTGTCCGGCCTGCAGCGCGGTCACTCTGTCTGTGTATGACGCACCTGAGGAGTGCCCGGCCTGCAGCGCGGCCACTTTGTCTGTGTATGACGCACCTGAGGAGTGTCTACAGCGCGGCCACTCTGTCCGTGTATGACGCACCTGAGGAGTGTCCGGCCTGCAGCGCGGCCACTCTGTCTGTGTATGACGCACCTGAGGAGTGTCCAGCACATGAGGAGTGTCCAGCCTGCAGCGCGGCCACTCTGCCTGTGTATGACGCACCTGAGGAGTGTCCAGCACCTGAGGAGTGTCCGGCCTGCAGCGCGGCCACTCTGTCCGTGTATGACGCACCTGAGGAGTGTCCACAGCGCGGCCACTCTGTCTGTGTATGACACACCTGAGGAGTGTCCAGCACCTGAGGAGTGTCCGGCCTGCAGCGCGGCCACTCTGTCCGTGTATGACGCACCTGAGGAGTGTCCACAGCGCGGCCACTCTGTCTGTGTATGACGCACCTGAGGAGTGTCCACAGCGCGGCCACTCTGTCTGTGTATGACGCACCTGAGGAGTGTCCACAGCGCGGCCACTCTGTCCGTGTATGACGCACCTGAGGAGTGTCCAGCCTGCAGCGCGGCCACTTTGTCTGTATATGACGCACCTGAGGAGTGTCCAGCCTGCAGCGCGGCCACTCTGTCTGTGTATGACGCACCTGAGGAGTGTCCAGCCTGCAGCGCGGCCGCCATCGTTTGCTTCTGTTGTCGGCCTGGTTGTGCGTCCGAGTCCAGACTCGAGTCCAGCGGCGCCGGTGACGCCACCGTCTGCGTCTCAGCACCCGCCGACTGACTGCTGCCGTTTCCAGAGTCTGACGAGTGCCCGAACGTGCCGTCCTTTTGCACCTCCTGCCGTGAGGCGTACGGAGGCTCCGCCGCCCCCGCCGCCGCCGCCGCTCCCGCCCCCGCCGCTGCACCGGTCGCTGTGGGGTCTTCGGACGCGGGTGGGCTGGCCGGCGGTGGCGGCGGACGCTGAGATGGTGGCGCCGCCTGGCCGTACAGACTCTCCGCGGGAGGCCGGGCAGGGCTTTCCTGTCGACCACTGTACACAGGAGCGGTCTGCTGCGAGGCGGCCGCACTCGGAGCAATGGTCTGCTGGCTGCTGAACGGAGGTCCCGGCGTTTGAGGACCACTGAAGGGAGGCCCCGGCGCCTGATGACTGCTGAAGGGAGGCCCAGATGTTTGAGGACCATGGAACGGAGGCCCTGACGTCTGCAGGCCATTGAACGAAGGACCGTACGTTTGAGGACCACTGTAAGGAGGTCCTGGGGGGTGCTGGCCGTTGAAATGCTGTCCCACTGGATGCTGTCCGTGGAACTGAGGACCGGTCAGCGGATGTCCGTTGAAATGTGGGCCGCCCGGCTGGTGGGTGCCGTAGGCGGGCGGTGCTGCCGGTCTCATCTGATGCGGGACCGGCCGCGGCGACTGGGTGGCTCCGTAGCCGGCCTGCCGCGGCGGCGGCGGCGCTGGGTAGGGCTGTGGAGGCAGAGGACGCTGCTGCTGCCACGGCGCCCCGCTTCCCGGCTGCGCCGCCGTACCGTAGATGACACCCGCTGAGCCGGGGCCGTAGTGCGGCGTACCCGGGGCTGGGGCGTGCCCCTCGGAGGCCACGGTGCCGTAGCCGGGCGCAGCGCCGTACTGGGGGTGGCTGGCGTGGCTGGCAGGCGGCGGCTGCGGCGGAGGCTGGCCCAGGCGGCCCTGCGCGGCTCCGTAGCCGCTAGTGTAGCCATACTGAGTACCAGCCGGGCCGTTGGAGGCTGGGGCGTACCCCTGCTGGTTACCAGCATCCAGAGAGAGTGTGGACATGTTGTACATCACGCCGTTCTCGTCAGTTAAGTTGGACTTGTGTGTACTGCGCTGCATCGCCTTGCGGAAGCTGGAGTTGATGTTGGACGCCCTCCCGTTGGCGGCGTTGTTCTGAGCGGGGGCGGCGGCGGCGGCGGCCGCCGCCCGGCCGGCCGTCTCAGTCCCCAGCTTTCCCAGACGGTTGGAGATCATGTCTTTGATGTGGTAGTACTTCTTGGTGAGCGTGCCGTTCTTGGAGCGCTCCTGCTCGCCGTCGGTCGGGTCGGAGCCGGCTGAGGTCACAGGTCCGTCCAGACCGAGCCGAGAGCTTTGTGCCGACATATCCTGCAACAGATAGGTGACATCACTGGTTAGATGACGTCACAGGTCCGTCCAGACCGAGCCGGGAGCCCTGTGTGGACATACCCTGTAACATATAGGTGACGTCACTCGTCAGGTGACGTCACAGGTCCGTCCAGACCGAGCCGGGAGCCCTGTGCCTTCATACCCTGTAACATATAGGTGACGTCACTCGTCAGGTGACGTCACAGGTCCGTCCAGACCGAGCCGGGAGCCCTGTGCCGACATACCCTGTAACATATAGGTGACGTCACTCGTCAAGTGACGTCAGAGGTCCGTCCAGACCGAGCCGGGAGCCCTGTGTGGACATACCCTGTAACTACCCAGTGTTACAGTGGAGTTCATCCCACAAACCACTCCAAGACGTTTAAACTGCCAGGGAGACCTGTGCCAGAGAACTTTCTCAAAGGCTGATCAGTAGTGCGTCCGGTTCACCTCGAAGCACCGCATAACTTTGACTATATGACCCCAGAAACCATTTTATTGAATGCATTTGTGGTTACATTAATCGAAAGTGGGCGTGTCATATTACTTTATGGCGAACCACACGTCAGACGCCATGATGAATGATCATTGCTCAAACGCACCCCTCGACCCTACCTTATTCTAGGCACAGCATATTGCGCACTGTGAACAGAGCTGCAGAAAATGACCGCCTTTTGTCGGAGGTTTATGCTGCAGTAGAATATTAATTGTAGGATATACAGGAACATAACATAGTATGTGTTGCGGCTATCACACCGAACGGGCCTTGGAGGAGAGTGTATGACATTGTTCGGCGTGACATCATCCATAACAATTATATATTGTGATAAGTGTTGGAGATGAAGCTATAAGCATAGGTATGGGACTATGGCGTCATTGAGGCCAGTACCGGCATTGTGGCCAGATATACTGACACCGCCGCTAGATATACTGACACCCCGCCGAGACACTGACACCCCGCCGAGACACTGACACCCCGCCGAGACACTGACACCCCGCCGAGACACTGACACCCCGCCGAGACACTGACACCCCGCCGAGGAACTGACACCCCGCCGAGACACTGACACCCCGCCGAGGAACTGACACCCCGCCGTGACACTGACACCACCGCTAGATACTGGCACCACCACTAGATACTGACACCCGTCGAGACACTGACACCCGCCGAGACACTGACACCCCGCCGAGACACTGACACCCCGCCGAGACACTGACACCCGCCGAGACACTGACACCCCCGTCGAGACACTGATACCCCGCCGAGACACTGACACCCGCCGAGACACTGACACCCTGCCGAGTCAATTGAGTAGTGTCCGGCGTGACCGGTGCGATGGACCGTAGCTTCCCAGGGCGATGGTGTCGGCTGGGTCGCACGGTCGACCCAGCCACGCCCGCCCGCTCCCACAGCCGGGTAGCGCCGCACGCAGCTCTCTCCCCGTGCCCAGTCTGCACGCGACGCTGCGACGCCTCCCGCCGGCGCCAGGGCGCGCCCAACCGATCACAGTGACCGTACAGCTGAATCACAATAGATGGTGGGAGGTGTTTTCGCGGGGTGGGGCGACCTACATCAAGCGTTTCTCAGGCTGGCTTTGTTCGGGCTGATGATGGAGACGTCATTGACTGACTGTTACTGACTGTTACTGACTGTTACTGACTGTTACTGACTGTTACCGACGGTTACCGACTGTTACCGACTGTTACTGACTGTTACTGACTGTTAGCCCTGACAGTGTCAGACGGGATCACCTTGAATGGTGTGAATCGGAGTGCTTAATTGGTTTCCGTGTGACTCTAGGCTCGTGATCGCCCTTCACTGGGGCTTAGGGTCTGCCAAGTGCCGCGAAGTGCGAGGTGGCCGATTACCATTGAGTATCATGGGAGCGATCAGCTAATGTTGTCAGTGGAAAAATGGACCGATCTACTCCAGCCGTGTAAGGCTGCTGACACGAAATGGGACATACAGCCGTGAACTACCGTGTCCGACATGGTCTTGAGGGGGACGATGAATGTTAGAGGGCAACACGGATGGTTTCAGTAGTATGCAATTGCGCGGTAATGTACACAATCAAGGAAAACTTCAACGATGCAAGAGTGTAGCACTGGAGACTGCAGACTCGCACACAAGCATAACACCAAGAGACTGCAGAATCACTCAAAGGCTAACACCAAGAGACTGCATAATCACTCAAAGGCTAACACCAAGAGACTGCATAATCACACAAGCATAACACCAAGAGACTGCAGAATCACTCAAAAGCTAACACCAAGAAACTGCAAAATCATTGAAAGGCTAACACCAAGAGACTGCATAATCACACAAAAGCATAACACTGAGAGACTGCAGAACTACACACAAGCATAACACCAAGAGACAGTACAGTACTACATACCAGTAAGACACCGTAGTTGGCGATGAACGAGCGAGCGCGAAGGAAATGTATGTCGAATTTCAACTCCATCGGACAAGTAGTTTCTGATATATAAAAAGGGTGCGCACGTGCAGAGGCATCCCACCTCTGACTTGTGGGAAAGTGGCGGCTGAAAGTGAGAGGTCCCTAACCACACACATTTTAACACAATCGGCTCAGATTTTCCTGAGATATAGAATAGGGGTGTGCACGTACGCTCGTGCAGAGGCACCCCACCCCTGACTTGTGGGAAAGTGGCGGCTGAGGGTCCCTAACCACATATCAAATTTGCACACAATCAGTACAGCCGTTGCAGAGTTTTTGCGAGAAAACACTTTTCAACACCCATCATGCGGCACGCGCCACGCGCAGTGGTAGTCACCCATGTGAGTCGACACTGGTCTCAAACCGGGGAGGTGGATGGGGCTACTAAGCAAAGGAGCCCGCGTGTCAATCGGACTTGCGGTTGCAGATATATAAGCTTCTCAAAAGCGTCGCCACGGACCGGGTCGGGCTGGGCCGCTCATATTCAGATTTGTCCCATACACTACGGAAGGACGAGCGAGCGCTTCGCGCTCGCTCGTAACAAGCATAACACCAAGAGACTGCAGAATTACACACAAGCACAACACCACGAGACTGCAGAATCACACATAGGCACAACACCGAAAGACTGCATCGTCACACAAACGCCAGGAAACTGCAACGCTGTCAACTACTTACTACCTCCGACGGCAATCGACAACTATTTTCGTGATTCCCAAACAGCTTGATAATAAATAAAAAGCAAATATTTGCGCCGAAGAGGAGATTGGGTGTGGTTTAGGAGGCATGGTTATCAGCCTATCCCAGCACGTCCTATCACGTCCTATGTGAGCTAGTGTAGACGGCAGCGCTGGTAGATTTACCCCACTGGGAAGGAGACGTGTTCTGAGGTGGCGTAAGGATCGGACACTGTGATCGGTACATACCGCGGCGGTGTAAGGATCGGACACTGTGATCGGTACATACCGCGGCGGTGTAAGAATCGGTTATGATAGTCAGTACATACCACGGCGGTGTAAGGATCGGTTATGATAGTCAGTACATACCGCGGCGGTGTAAGGATCGGACACTGTGATCGGTACATACCGCGGCGGTGTAAAGATCGGTTATGATAGTACATACCGCGGCGGTGTAAGGATCGGTTATGATAGTCAATACATACCACAGCGGTGTAAGGATCGGTTATGATAGTCAGTACATACCGCGGCGGTGTAATGATCGGTTACGATAGTCGGTACATACCGCGGCGGTGTAAGGATCGGTTATGATAGTCAATACATACCACAGCGGTGTAAGGATCGGTTATGATAGTCGGTACATACCGCGGCGGTGTAAGGATCGGTTACGATAGTCGGTACATACCGCGGCGGTGTAATGATCGGTTACGATAGTCGGTACATACCGCGGCGGTGTAAGGATCGGTTACGATAGTCGGTACATACCGCGGCGGTGTAATGATCGGTTACGATAGTCGGTACATACCGCGGCGGTGTGTGGCACGTGCACCGTCTGGGAGCCGCGCCCCCAGCCGTCCCGCTGGAACATTCTGTTGCAGGCGTCCCTCAGGTTGTCTGAGCCGTTGACGCCGCCGGCCGCCGGCTGCCCGGCGACGTACTCCTGCTGACCGCGGCCGGACGCCCTGCCAGGTCCCTGGCGATACACAGGGTCAGGGGTTAGTTCTCTGTTACACACACAAGGTCAGTATAGACCCTGCCTAATGGTCACGCCAGGTAGGTCTGAGGTCTGACTCCCAGGTAAGGAGTCAGACCTCTCACACTTGCACAGGATCAGTGCATAGTTGCCCACATCAGGCGCAGAGTTTCTCATATCACCTACTCAACCCATACCCACGTCGGGCTGTACATGCATATCCTGCCCACACAATCGCTATTAATTTATCTGATACTGGCATCGGTTCACTAGGTTCGTATGC
Organism: Chirona hameri; assembly: GCA_036785665.1. Classification (NCBI taxonomy): domain Eukaryota; kingdom Metazoa; phylum Arthropoda; class Thecostraca; order Balanomorpha; family Balanidae; genus Chirona; species Chirona hameri. The sequence goes on along the minus strand of JAXIVJ010005226.1, from coordinate 30,662 downwards.
ATTACATACCCTTCTCACACCGGCTGAGTAGGTTTGGGTGCAACTCCTTCAATTTCAGTCCCGTGACTCAATATGACGGAACATGTGCTGTTTATTGCGACAACCCGGAAATCTAAGTTGCGAGGAAATACATCGCAAACATATACTATAATCCCATTCTCATGAAAGCATTATTGGAAACGACGCATGTTTCATACGGCACCATAGTATGTCTTTACTCGTCACCATAGTATGTGGTGAGACATAAGGCACTGCGAACGACATTCAAGGATCGAGTTTATAATACAGATGTCAGGGCAATGCACGAACAACTTTGTATTTTGACTCACAACTCTTTGCCAACTTTCAATGAACTATGACGATTACAAGGACATTCACATGATTCGGTCCCAACATCATAACATCTTATTCTAGCACTATTCTTAGAAAAGCTTTCCCCTTTACCTACTCATGCGTGGTCAGGCATAGCTCATTTAACTTGCGTGGACGCCTACTATTCTATGTATATGATGTGGATGAGAGTCGTTACCCCGTATACGCCGTACGGATCCTCCATGGCCGGGTTGTCGATGCCGTCCCCGAGTGAGGCGGCCGACTGCAGCAGCTGGTCCCTGCTGCTGGCCGACTGCCGCTCCACCTGGACAAACACAGACACAGTCAGCAGCTGTACACGGCAACAGCAGCGGGTGTCTTCCAAAAGTATTGCCGCTCCAGTTGCAGCACTGGCGTCAAACTCAACACTTAACTTAACCCATCATTAAACCAGAAGTATGTCGCGGAAGGCAGCATAACCGTCTCCATCCATCGTATTCTGCGTGAGTACGATGCAACAACAATAGTTATATCTTTACCTTCGTCTTCTCACTGTGGTAGGTTTCGAACGTGACCAACCCAACCACCGTAACATTATATGCAAATTAAATGTTACTTGTATACCTTCACTTATATATTGCTGAAGCGAATGAAAGCCAGGCGACTGCCTGCCGTGGTGTAAAATTCCATTAAAGCCCGTGACAGAAAAAATCGTTGATAACGAAGTCAGCAGAATGGTTGGTAGTACAGTATCAAAGCAGAGTTGATTTCTTAAGCCGTATTTGAAAGTAAAATGAAGAGCCCTCATACAGGAAACATTAACGAATTTTCCCTCGAAATGTTTTGCCTTGGTCGATGGTAAGAACACCTATACAGCTGACGAGAGCTCTAGGCTATTGAACAGGCCTGTGGCTATGTAGAAAGTATGCGGTACAATATCTGCCGCCAAATAAGCTAGGACCCTTCCTCTGGCTGTGATTGAACTATCTCTGGGTCGCTCCAGAAGACACATCAGCCCACAGTGACACGTCAGATGATAATTGATATCCAGGCGGTCAAGTGGTTCATGACTGATGTTGTTCAGTATGACTGACGTCTTATAACTGACGTCTTATAAAAGGCGCAGCGGCAAGTACGAAAGTCGTGCGTCGATTTGATGATAGCAGGCCACCCGGTACGCTGGTATCAAGATGAAGAGAGAACACGGCAAGTAGCTTACCAATTCCTGATGAATCATAAACAGGGGACTGCTGTTGCGAAACGAGGGATATCAACGATGTGAGATAGGTATTCATGGTGCAGTATCGGGAGATATGCCAAGGTTTAAAGACGTTCCCATATGAATGCCAGAACTCGGTTGTCTTGCTCGTGTGGTGAATACAAATAGGCGAAATTAGCTATGTTTACGTCATTGGACGTAACTCGACTCAAGCAACGTCTCGCTCAAATGGTGTATCAGATTGTCAGGGAGGATTGCAATACCATAAGTGAAAGCTAAAGACATGCCAATACTTTTGAAGCGCGCAAAACTAGCGGTAAGCGCACTTTCAGCAAAAAGCCGCCACGTCATGGGTGTCGCCACGCATAGTTGTAAGTTGTCATGATCTTACCGATATGTTGAACAAGCGTGGTACAGTCGCTCCAGTGTTATTGTATCGCCTTTTTGCACCGATGTTGCCACACTTGCAGCACTGGGAGCTGTTCGCAGGGTGGCAGCAGACCGTGAGATAATCCGTGGTTCCCACGTACCAGGCTCGGCACCAGATTGTATCGGGTGGACAGTAGCTGTCTTCTCACCACGTCTGGGTAGTGCGCTCAGGTTCCGGGGCTGACACCTCGCTTGCCACTTCACTGGCACTTTACTCGTCACTTCACTGACACTTGACTCCGAGTCACTTCACTTCTGTCTGTCACTTTACTCGCTCAGTTACTCCACTGCTGCATCACTCACTGCATCAGGTAGACCGTAACATTAGTTTTCTGGAGAGCTTTCAACTCTCTTCACATCTACCGGCTGTTCTATTGCAGCGCTTTGCTTTCTAGAGAAGCGCGTTTCAGCCGCTGGCATTCACTGCATATCTTCCGGCTCTCAGCGAGTCAATATCTTCCGGTTCTCAGCGAGTTAATATCTTCCGGCTATCAGCGAGTCAATATCTTCCGGCTCTCAGCGAGTCAATATCTTCCGGCTCTCAGCGAGTCAATATTTTCCGGCTCACACATTCTCAGCGAGTCAGCGAGTCCCTCGGTAACTAGCCACTCGGGCAACACCACACACTGAACACAAACACGTGCAGGTGACCGATTGTGACTTTTTATATAATTTGTGACTGATTGTGACTGGGTGTCTATCCCGGTCTCCGCATGGCTCGGAATCCTGCCACGCAGTGGGCCTCTCTCCCGCCAGCCGACTACAGTGCACTGCCACACTACACACTACACTCACTGCACTGCCTCTCGACCAACACTGCAGACCAAACCAGCCGAGTCTGCCTCCACTGCGCTGCCTCCTTTCCTCTCACGCTCTGCCTCTCACAGCTGAGTCAGACTCCACCGCGCTTCCTCGCCTCTCACGCTCTGCCTCTCACAGCCGAGTCAAACTCCACCACGCTGCCTCCTTGCCTCTCACGCTCTGCCTCTCACAGCTGAGTCAGACTCCACCGCGCTGCCTCCTTGCCTCTCACGCTCTGCCTCTCACAGCTGAGTCAGACTCCACCGCGCTGCCTCCTTGCCTATCACGCTCTGCCTCTCACAGCTGAGTCAGACTCCACCGCGCTGCCTACTCGCCTCTCACTCTCTGCCTCTCACAGCACTGCCTAGCGCCGTTCACTACAGATCGAGCCAGCCGGCAGAATACAACGCTGACCACCTCCCTGCACAGCACTGACTGCACTGCCTCCTCACATACTGCAGCCTGCACTACCTCTCGCTGTACACTGCAGAGTGCAGACCAGGTGAGCCGGCCGCCGTCCTCAGGCGCTGCATACCATCCGGAGGCGGGCGGCGCGGCGCGGCGCCGTCCGCCGCGGGCCACCACTGCACACCGCCTAGCTCGGTCCAGTATAATTAGCTCGGCGATTAGCTCGGTATCGCGAGAAGCAGAGAGGCGCACCTCGCGTCAGATCTCCGCGGCGATCCGGGATAAGCAGAGAGGCGCACCGCGTCAGATCTCCGCGGCGATCCGGGAGAAGCAGAGAGGCGCACCGCGTCAGATCTCCGCGGTGATCCGGGAGAAGCAGAGAGGCACACCGCGCGTCAGATCTCCGCGGCGATCCGGGAGAGCAGAGAGGCACACCTCGCGTCAGATCTCCGCGGCGATCCGGGAGAAGCAGAGAGGCGCACCTCGCGTCAGATCTCGGCGGCGATCCGGGAGAAGCAGAGAGGCACACCTCGCGTCAGATCTCCGCGGCGATCCGGGAGAAGCAGAGAGGCGCACCTCGCGTCAGATCTCCGCGGCGATCCGGGAGAAGCAGAGAGGCGCACCACGTCAGATCTCCGCAGCGATCCGGGAGAAGCAGAGAGGCGCACCTCGCGTCAGATCTCGGCGGCGATCCGGGAGAAGCAGAGAGGCGCACCTCGCGTCAGATCTCCGCGGCGATCCGGGAGAAGCAGAGAGGCACACCTCGCGTCAGATCTCGGCGGCGATCCGGGAGAAGCAGAGAGGCACACCTCGCGTCAGATCTCCGCGGCGATCCGGGAGAAGCAGAGAGGCGCACCTCGCGTCAGATCTCCGCGGCGATCCGGGAGAAGCAGAGAGGCGCACCACGTCAGATCTCCGCGGCGATCCGGGAGAAGCAGAGAGGCGCACCTCGCGTCAGATCTCGGCAGCGATCCGGGAGAAGCAGAGAGGGGCACCTCACGTCAGATCTCCGCGGCGATCCGGGAGAAGCAGAGAGGCGCACCTCGCGTCAGATCTCGGCGGCGATCCGGGAGAAGCAGAGAGGCACACCTCGCGTCAGATCTCCGCGGCGATCCGGGAGAAGCAGAGAGGCGCACCTCGCGTCAGATCTCCGCGGCGATCCGGGAGAAGCAGAGAGGCGCACCACGTCAGATCTCCGCAGCGATCCGGGAGAAGCAGAGAGGCGCACCTCGCGTCAGATCTCGGCGGCGATCCGGGAGAAGCAGAGAGGCGCACCTCGCGTCAGATCTCCGCGGCGATCCGGGAGAAGCAGAGAGGCACACCTCGCGTCAGATCTCGGCGGCGATCCGGGAGAAGCAGAGAGGCACACCTCGCGTCAGATCTCCGCGGCAATCCGGGAGAAGCAGAGAGACGCACCTCGCGTCAGATCTCCGCGGCGATCCGGGAGAAGCAGAGAGGCGCACCGCGTCAGATCTCCGCGGCGATCCGGGAGAAGCAGAGAGGCGCACCTCGCGTCAGATCTCGGCGGCGATCCGGGAGAAGCAGAGAGGGGCACCTCACGTCAGATCTCCGCGGCGATCCGGGAGAAGCAGAGAGGCGCACCTCGCGTCAGATCTCGGCGGCGATCCGGGAGAAGCAGAGAGGCACACCTCGCGTCAGATCTCCGCGGCGATCCGGGAGAAGCAGAGAGGCGCACCGCGTCAGATCTCCGCGGCGATCCGGGAGAAGCAGAGAGGCACACCTCGCGTCAGATCTCCGCGGCGATCCGGGAGAAGCAGAGAGGCACACCTCGCGTCAGATCTCGGCGGCGATCCGGGAGAAGCAGAGAGGGGCACCTCACGTCAGATCTCCGCGGCGATCCGGGAGAAGCAGAGAGGCACACCTCGCGTCAGATCTCCGCGGCGATCCGGGAGAAGCAGAGAGGCGCACCGCGTCAGATCTCCGCGGCGATCCGGGAGAAGCAGAGAGGCACACCTCGCGTCAGATCTCCGCGGCGATCCGGGAGAAGCAGAGAGGCACACCTCGCGTCAGATCCCCGCGGCGATCCGGGAGAAGCAGAGAGGCACACCTCGCGTCAGATCTCCGCGGCGATCCGGGAGAAGCAGAGAGGCACACCTCGCGTCAGATCTCCGCGGCGATCCGGGAGAGGCAGAGAGGCACACCTCGCGTCAGATCTCCGCGGCGATCCGGGAGAAGCAGAGAGGCACACCTCGCGTCAGATCTCCGCGGCGATCCGGGAGAAGCAGAGAGGCACACCTCGCGTCAGATCTCCGCGGCGATCCGGGAGAAGCAGAGAGGCGCACCGCGTCAGATCTCCGCGGCGATCCGGGAGAAGCAGAGAGGCACACCTCGCGTCAGATCTCCGCGGCGATCCGGAGAAGCAGAGAGGCACACCTCGCGTCAGATCTCCGCGGCGATCCGGGCAGTGGGGGCGGGGGAGGGGAGGGGAAGGGGCGCAGTCGTCAGGCGGCGCACTTTAAACGGGGTGGAGTCGGCAGAAGCGGTGTTTTGACCTCCAGACGGGTGTTTCTCGTGCGAGTGTTACGAGTGGTTCGTCATACAAGCGACCTTGAAGTGCAGATACGCCGCTAGCAGGGTTAGAGAGAGAGCTAAGGTACTAATTGAGACCGGGAGTGGCTGCATACCCAGATAACAGTGAATGAAAGGCAGGTATGCTACACGATCCAGCAGCAATCCAATCGGCTGTGATCGGCGCAATTCTAACCAGTAGACGTCTACCTCTAATACCTCTGGTACACCTAGCAGACTGTGACTGCAGACTTGATACTGATCCAAGCTCAGCCAACTAACTTTCTTCCTCCGACACAACGCCTCCCAAAACTTTATCAACGACTTCACTGGCGTTGAAATAATCACGCGTAATTCTGCAGTAAAGCTAGTTTTACCGCAAACGCCCGATGTTGCTGTTTATGGTCCGTTTGGTGTGAAAAATTGCCCCGGATCCTATTGTGCCGCGCCGTAGTATGTCTGTCTGTGTCTGCCCGGAGCTGTGTCTTCCCGGAGCTGGGTCTGCCCAGAGCTGTGTCTGCCCGGAGTTGTCTGTGTCTGCCCGGAGCTGTAACTGCCCGGAGCTGTCTGTGTCTGCCCGGAGCTGTGTCTGCTCGGAGCTGTCTGTGTCTGCCCGGAGCTGTCTGTGTCTGTCCATGTCGGAGCTGTTCGTCACTAGTGTGCCTGTCGGCGTGTCTGAGTGTGAGGGGAGGGGCAAGTTTGCCCCAGGCCATGGTATGCCGGTACTGCAGCGAGCTCTTGCGTGCAGGCCAGCCCGAGGCCAGGGCAGGCCAGCAAATGACCCCCCCCCTCCGTCCCTATACAGCCTCTGGCCCTACGATCGATGGAATGCAGCTAGCCAGCCGGGCACGCTTTCATCATCATAAAGAGCGTAGAACAGCGCGCAGTTGCCTAGCGCCGAATAACTGGACAATCTTGCGGTAATTGCATCTAACACGGGAGATTGGCACATCACCGAAAGCGCATACAAACGCAGATATGTATGTCATCGGTTCGGCTCTGGTGATGATGATCAGAATTAACATTTTCAACATAAAAGCATGCACGTTCGCCGTCCATGGATTTCCCACAGGCACGTGCCACCGTTTCAAAAGCTGCTGTCATGCATATTATTATTACAGATTCAAGACTAGCCATTTCTACCAAGGAGTGGAGGCATGCAGTGCAAGGATACGCAAATAATGTGCGTCTTTTGTGCAGTGCAAATCATGGTTACGAGCTATGTGTCCCACTACCCGTACCAGCACGGTGCATTGGTGCAACAGTTCTTAAAGGAAGCTCCAGATGCAGTGGCGGTGCGAACCCCATGCCTTTTCTCACTCTCTTGCTGGCGATGCATCCTCGACCGACCGCTGTGCGTGGACGTGCGAACATGCCGAAGGCCACCAGCATCACTGGCCAGCCGGGCGGGAGCCGGAGACAGCAGCCGACCAGCTGGCCAGCTGGACAGCTAGCCAGTCGGGCTCGGCAGGCATCCAGCTCTGTTGCGACAGCTACTCAAGGAGAGAGTAGCCCGAGCTGCGGCAGCTACTCACGGCGATTGCCTCGGAGCTGCGGCTGCTGGCCAGTCTGCCTGCCCGCGTCAGACTGAGAGTGGTGTGTGCCGCGGCCGGCGGTGGCGGCCCGCTGTACTGGTCCACCGCCGGCTCCGGCAGACGGCCATTCCGGCCCAGACTGCGGCTGTACTGCTGGAAACTGGTCTTCTCCACCGTCTTGTCGACCAGAGCGAGTTCCCGCTCCACCTGATGTCGGCACAACACGCCCGCGCATATAACAGCCGAGATGAGACAAACAGCTATCAACGAACCGCCAGTGCCCGCAAATGAAAACAAATAAGGACACGAGAACACGCGCCCTCCTCAAGGGGTTTGTATTAACATATTCCATGCACTTTCGTCTTCTAATGTACATGTTCTGAGCATTCGGAATATAATTAATTCCTTTCACATCTGAACATTAAATATCATAGAGCTGGTCTGATTTCTGTATTACAATTAAATGATGACGCATCCCGATATGATAATGGTGCCCGCCAATAAACATTAGCATGCAACTGAAAGACCATGTTCCATAGCGATACGCATTCATCTGTAACTGCCTATGACCAAATCTCGTCGTGGTCTCTGGGATGTGATCATGGGCAGTTAAATTACCTCAAAGTAGGTGATCATCATTGGCATTGGGTCATTGGATGCTTACTTTGCCATGGGCGAGGCTTAAACAATGGCATCAATGAAGGCTCGAAAAATGAATTCAATTGTTGAGTGATTGTTGTTTCAATTGTTGATTCATGGTATCTTCCAATGATACAAGCTCGTCATATACTCGACGCTCGCCCATGAATATATATTTACTCTAATTATAACATACCTTGATTAATATCAATATTCATCACTATGTTTTTGCTATGCTGTACGTTTTATTTTGGTTTCAGATAACGGACAGGCATCGTCTTCGACGCAACATTTTCTCACCAACCGAGGCTGCTCGGTCCGGGCCAATCTGAGGCTGAGGCTGCTCGGTCCGGGCCAATGATAGGCATAGCATGTTTCATACACACGTCAAATGATCGATGAGTGTTGGCTCGGCGTCCCGCGGGACAAGGGATCTCACCAGAGGTACGTCAGATACAATCTTCAGCAAATGGACCTCGAACCCCTCCGCATACAAAAAGTCGCCACACAATGGCGATATAGTGATAAAGTGTGTCTCGTAGAAGTGTCAACTGGGCCGCGGTAGTCAGTGGTTCCGACAATGGTGACCAGTGGGACGTGCCTTGTTGGAGACAAAAAGTCACCATTTCGGAAGGTAGGGGTTTGTGCTGTTCTGAGCGTGAAATATTGCCTCGATTAATTTTATATCGTCTAAGGAAGGTCATGTCCGGGAAAACGAATATCACGGAAGGATGAAAATAAATGAGAGTGAATATATCTTTGGACTTATATTACGTCATATCCAAATGCTCAATACCTGAAACATTCAATATAACAACTCGAATAAAATCATATGACAACCGCATCGCTTGCATCCGTCATTTCATATCGTCATTGTGATTTCACATTAACGTGGCTGACGCAAATAATTAGCAGTTTCCAAACAAAAATCAATATTTTTTAACACATCAGCGTAGGGACACATCATCGCTATGACAGGCCAAATTCACCCGTCATGTGGTTAGATTTGTGGCCGGACGGATGTACTCTCTGGCTTTCCGTCCGGCCTTTGGTGGTCGGATGGACTCTCTGGCTATCCAATCGTAGTTCCAAACCTGTCTTACCCGATCTCCAACACTCACACCCGAGTTATGCCACTGATAGTGTGTCTGACCGGATTTCCGGTACTCACCGGAAACTTGCTGGAGTGCAGCTGGATCTCCTGGTTGGCCAGCATCGGGTCGCTTCCGGCGAGCCGACTTCCGTTCAGCACATGAGACTCGCCCAGCTGGCGCGGCGGCGGCACCGACTTGTACACGCCCAGCTCACCTTCTGGAAACAAACAGATCGGTGGTGTTAAAGCCGAGTTATACACACCCTGCTTGCTCACACTGAAAATACACCGAAAACGGTGGTGTTAGCAATTATACACTCCCAGCTCCCACTCTGAAGAAGACAAAAACAGAGATTGGTGGGGTGGTGGGGTGCAGTGGCGCACGCAGGATTCCATTTCGGGGGGTCAGAGCCCTAAAAGCGGGCCCCCTTGTGAGCGGGCCCCCACCCGTTTTTAGAAAACTTCGCGGATTTCGGTCACTTGTTTTTGAGCGGGCCCCCTACAGCATGGGACCTGAGACATTATAATTTTCTTGTCAATGTCGTGTAAGGTGACTGCGTGTGCTACTGATGTGCGAATTTTAGGTGCGTGTGCTACTGATGTGCGGTACAACTGTCGAGAGTAAATTTGACGAAATGAGATAAATGACAACAACAAAAATTATATTTTACAGGTTAGGCAGGTTAGGTCAGGTAAATGACACCAACAACAATTATATTTTACAGGTTAGGCAGGTTAGGCAGTCCGATCCCGGTAGTTATGTTATCATCATCATCATTGGGGTTTTAGTGCGCCTCGACTACGTCATTCGCGCCCACCATCATGTTGCCATAAGTTGCCATAAACCATTTCCTGAAGCAACAATGGATAATGTAAAAAATACGTATCAATATCAAATACGCCCGTATCAAGAATTTGCAAGGATCGGGCCCTGTTGTGACCGGCCTTCGTTTGTGACCGGGCCCTATATCCACGTCTTTCCCCAGGCATCGGGCCCCTGCCTCGATCGGGCCTGACCAGACCGGCCCCTACCAGAAACGGGCCCGCATCAAGGAATATGCAAGGACCGGGCCCTGTTGTGACCGGGCCCATATCACACCTTTGTCAGCACCGGGCCCCTGCCTCGATCGGGCCTGACCAAGACCGGGCCCCTACCAAAAACGGGCCCGTATCAAGAATATGCGAGGGCCCGGGCCCTGTTATGACCGGGCCCTCGTCCTGACCGGGCCCTCGTCCTGACCGGGCCCTCGTCCTGACCGGGCCCATGCCACGGTCTTTGCCAGCACCGAGCCCCTGCCTCGATCAGGCCTGACCAAGACCGGCCCCTACCAGAAACGGGCCCGTATCAAGAATATGCGAGGACCGGGCCCTGTTGTGACCGAGCCCCATATCACGCCTTTGCCAGCACCGGGCCCCCTGCCTCGATCAGACCTGACCAAGACCGGGCCCCTACCAGAAACGGGCCCGTATCAAGAATATGCGAGGACCGGGCCCTGTTGTGACCGGGCCCTCGTCCTGGACCGGGGCCCCATGCCACGTCTTTGCTAGCACCGGGCCCCTGCCTCGATCCGGGCCTGACCAAGACCGGGCCCCTACCAGAAACGGGGCCCGTATCAAGAATATGCGAGGACCGGGCCCTGTTGTGACCGGGCCCTCGTCCTGACCGGGGCCCCCATGCCACGTCTTTGCTAGCACCG
>JAXIVJ010005226.1:0-15000 GCA_036785665.1 Chirona hameri | reverse complement strand
CTGTACCGTGTCTCTGACTCTCTAACCCAATGGCCAGGTTCTGATCTTGGATGTCTCCCTTCCTTGAACGCTTTCAGTCAGCGACAGAGATTGTCACCGGCCAAAGGCTGTTGTTATTTAACCAGAAAACAATACAAACGGTCGTTAGATGGCTGCAAAACGTCGGCCATTGAACGGTGGGATAAATTAGAAATACGGATGGTGATTGTCGGTGTGGTCGTGCTTCCCGAGCGTTTGCTTGTTTGTTTGTATGTTTGTTTGTTTTGTGCTAGTTACGACAGAGCAACTGCCACATCCACATGCCGTTGGGTGCCGGAGGGTGCCGTTTATCGCTGACAGACGGATCCAGCCACTTTCCAGTGGTCAGTGGTCGCCAGCCAGTGGTCAGTGGTCGCCATACAGTGGACGGTGGTCGCCATACAGTGGACGGTGGTCGCCATACAGTGGACGGTGGTCGCCAGCCAGTGGTCAGTGGTCGCCATACAGTGGACGGTGGTCGCCATACAGTGGACGGTGGTCGCCAGCCAGTGGTCAGTGGTCGCCATGCAGTGGACGGTGGTCGCCATACAGTGGACGGTGGTCGCCAGCCAGTGGTCAGTGGTCGCCATGCAGTGGACGGTGGTCGCCATACAGTGGACGGTGGTCGCCATACAGTGGGCGGTGGTCGCCATACAGTGGACGGTGGTCGCCATACAGTGGACGGTGGTCGCCATACAGTGGACGGTGGTCGCCATACAGTGGACGGTGGTCGCCATACAGTGGACGGTGGTCGCCATACAGTGGACGGTGGTCACCATACAGTGGACGGTGGTCACCATACAGTGGACGGTGGTCGCCATACAGTGGACGGTGGTCGCCATACAGTGGACGGTGGTCGCCATACAGTGGACGGTGGTCGCCATACAGTGGACGGTGGTCGCCTGACTGCGACTGATGTCCAGGCTGTGACTGACGACCGGACTGGTGGCCGGACTGCAACTGACAGACGGCCCTCTGTCTGCGGGCAGTCCTCTCCCGGCTATCTCCCGCGGGTGACGCGGCTGGCTGGCCGTTGGGGACGTGAAATCTGCCCCGGGGCGCTCATTACTGAGCTGCGCTGCGCCGGCCGCGAGGTCAGGGGTCGGGCGAGAGATCTGTCTTTTGACCCGCCGCGCGGCCCCGCGCCTCTCGGCGGAGGCTGGCGCACAGTCATTATATATGTCTGCAGAGCACTCGCCGGTGGGCTGGCTCTTAATTTAGCACATTTAATGTAATTATAGGCTAGAAAGTTTACTACGAATTATGATGGATGGTTAAGGTGTTGAAGCAATTTCTGTCCATGAGAAGTATTATGAAGAGCGGAGTATTTGAAAGGTAAAAGTTACTAATATGGCAGGCATAATCATGCTCTATTTTACTCTAATATGTTTGCGAATTATGAATCCCAAATTACGTCACACCTGTGAGCTTTGGTGCCTTGTCAGACGTCTGTCAGGTAAAGGGGGGCTACAGTCAATGCAATAGGTATATGTACGGGAAGAATGTGAACATAAAGTGATGAAAAACAAAGGCATATTTACCACCACCCAATTGTTATTCTGCATAAACGCACGATGGTGCATCATATGCGACACAAACGCTGACGGAAAATACGACGACAGTATCGCCGACCTATATCACCGAATCAAGATCAACTAAGTGCTCTGTACCATCCATCATTGTCGCTACGAGTGCCGCTACGAGTGGAAGTGGCACTCACACAGTAGGCACAGTAGGCACAGTAGGACAGTACCTACTCTCCCTCCAGTTCCCACCCTAGTGGCGGTACATCTTCCGACACCCGCCGCCCCTCAGCGACGCAGGAATGCCGCGGCTCTATACCGGCAATCACAAACAAGTCACGCGCCAGCACGCTTTGATAATCGGAAAATCACTTGTCACATCGGGATTTACGCAGCTCGCTCCGACGGTAGCCAATCAGCAATCGCCCTGTCACGTGGTCTGATCCGACGGCAGCCAATCAACGATCGCCCGCAGGGGTGCAGTCGGTCACGCGGCTGGTCCGGTGGTTACGTGGTCAGATCCAGCGGCAGCCGCCAGCGGTGGCACAGAGGGGCGCAGTCAGTCCCATGACTGGTCACGTGGTAAGATGGCAAAAGATGGCAAAACAAAAATGGCAAAGATCGGTGGCGGTAGACCGGACGGTACTCGAACGGACGGGTGAGGCTGGGCCACTCTGTGACTTTGTTGACATGATGTGATTCGAACTCGTGCAGTGCCAATTCCTGCTTCGCGACGCCACTAAAGTGTACTTGTTCTCTCTTGTGCACCCGTTTGTTCCCCTCCTCTCCAGACCTGTTGCCTTTTTAACATGTCGATATGTCACAGGGGCGTCGCCACTGGGGCGGCCTGGGACCCCCAGGATCGCTCCAGTCCCCCACATTAGCAGGATTTTAACATTAGTCCTATGGGAGCGGAGGGCCAACTACCTGGCTGACCCCCACTCCAAATCGTGTGACGACGCTCCTGATGTCTTGTCATAGCGTCCAATGTCATATGTCGTATTGTCATAGCGTCCTATGTCATATGTCGTATTATCATAGCGCCCCTAACCGATAACAAAGTGTCAAATTCTTGTGAACAGCGCGTGTGCCCGACCCAGAGATCAAATCTTCCTTACGGTAAGCTAATCTCTTATCCTTACCCTGACCCCTCCCCCCGCCGTCATGCAGCCCTGACTATAGGTGAGTGGCATGGACTCCGGTGTGGCTTTCCTCGTCTGGTGTGGCTTGCCTCCGGTGTGGCTTGCCTCTGGTGTGGCTTTCCTCGTCTGGTGTGGTTTTCCTCTTCTGGTGTGGTTTTCCTCGTCTGGTGTGGCTTGCCTCTGGTGTGGCTTTCCTCGTCTGGTGTGGCTTTCCTATGGTGTGGCTTTCCTCGTCTGGTGTGGTTTTCCTCGTCTGGTGTGGCTTGCCTCTGGTGTGGCTTTCCTCGTCTGGTGTGGCTTTCCTATGGTGTGGCTTTCCTCGTCTGGTGTGGTTTTCCTCGTCTGGTGTGGCTTGCCTCTGGTGTGGCTTTCCTCGTCTGGTGTGGCTTTCCTATGGTGTGGCTTTCCTCGTCTGGTGTGGCTTGCCTCTGGTGTGGCTTTCCTCGTCTGGTGTGGATTTCCTCTGGTGTGGATTGCCTCTGGTGTGGATTGCCTCTGGTGTGGATTGCCTCTGGTGTGGATTGCCTCTGGTGTGGATTGCCTCGTCTGGTGTGGATTGCCTCTGGTGTGGATTGCCTCTGGTGTGGATTGCCTCTGGTGTGGATTGCCTCTGGTGTGGATTGCCTCTGGTGTGGATTTCCTCGTCTGGTGTGGATTGCCTCTGGTGTGGATTGCCTCTGGTGTGGATTGCCTCTGGTGTGGATTTCCTCGTCTGGTGTGGATTGCCTCTGGCGTGGATTTCCTCGTCTGGTGTGGCTTGCCTCTGGTGTGGCTTGCCTCGTCTGGTGTGGCTTGGCTCAACAGCTGCTGCAGCTGCTGCTGGCGTGCCAGCTGTCACTTCCAGACGGAGACGAAGAGACCATACCTCAGAGAGAAGAGGCACTTTGGGTCCGACTGTTCTGCTTCCTCATCCGATGTGAAGATAACAGGACCGACGCCACATTTCACGCAAGATATGGAGCGGGAGAGAGGGCGGGAGGGAGGGAGAGAGTGGGGAGAAGAGGAAGAGGAAGGGTTAGGGTAGGTACCAGGAGAGGGAGAGGGAGAGGGAGATGGAGAAAGAAAGGGAGAGGGGGAGGGAGAGGGAGAGGGAGAGGGAGAGGGAGAGGGAGAGGGAGAGGGAGAGGGAGAGGGAGAGGGAGAGGGAGAGGGAGAGGGAGAGGGAGAGGGAGAGGGAGAGGGAGAGGGAGAGGGAGAGGGAGAGGGAGAGGGACGGGGACGGGGACGGGGACAGGGACAGGGACAGGGACAGGGACAGGCACAGGCACAGGCACATGCACAGGCACAGGCACAGGCACAGGCACAGGCACAGGCACATGCACAGGGACAGGGACAGGGACAGGGACAGGGACAGGGACAGGGACAGGGACAGGGACAGGTACGAGGACAGGGACAGGGACAGGGACAGGGACAGGGACAGGGACAGGGACAGGGACAGGGACAGGGACAGGGACAGGGACAGGGACAGGGACATGCACAGGGACAGGGACAGGGACAGGGACATGGACAGGGACAGGGACAGGGACAGGGACAGGGACAGGGACAGGGACAGGGACAGGGACAGGGACAGGGACAGGGACAGGGACAGGCACAGGGACAGGCACAGGGACAGGCACAGGGGCAGGGGCAGGGACAGGTACAGAGACAGGGACAGGGATAGGCACAGGCACAGGCACAGGCACAGGCACAGGGACATGTACAGGCACAGGCACAGGCACAGGCACAGGCACAGGCACAGGGACAGGGGCAGGCACAGGGGCAGGGGCAGTGACAGGGACAGGGACAGGGACAGGGACAGGGACAGGGACAGGGACAGGGACAGGGACAGGGACAGGGACAGGGACAGGGACAGGGACAGGGACAGGGACAGGGATAGTCAGATGAGGAGAAGGAGGGAGAAGGAGGCAGAGGGAGGCCCTTGAGCGGCAAACCAAGGTGAATATCGTGTGAACATGCGGCTTGCGTGGGAACAGACACCGGAGTTAGTGGTTTCCGGAAGTACAGCGCAGCCTCGTGGTCAAGGAACGAATGGGGACAACACCAGGCGCCTGGTAGCCATCAAAGCAAGCATGCCATGTCATCGGGACACAATAAGTGATTAAGACATGCATGTGTTTTCCATTGCATGTCAGAGCAGCTGTCATCCGACGTGTGACGTGCTGTCATCGTCTACCTTTAAGGACGAGTGCAGAATAGCAAGCCATTGTAGCCGATTTTGCCTTTCACTTGAGATGGTTCGCATTAATGGCATACTTCCCTGAAAGTACGCTTCTACTAGAAAATGCAGCGTAGAATGGTGCATAGATTGATATTTTGAGCTAAATTTATCCAAATTCGAGAAACGCAGGTGCGAATAAGTTAATACATTCTGTATTCCAGCTCCAGGCATGCTTGAATGAATTATTAAAATGTGTGACAAAGGGAGGAAAATCCAGCGGCAAGTATTGAATGCAATGCGAACGGAATGCACAAGTTAACTTTCCTGCTACCGGTTGTGTCTTCTCTCGAGCTTTGCTGAGGAAAGCTCTTTAAGGAATAGGTGTTAGAACGCAGACAAAGTAATGCACCTTTTCTTAATGCCAATCGGCATATGTTCAACTGAATGTGGCATGTGTGGCAAGTAATATCGTCAGGCACACTCGAATTAGACCCCCGAAGGATGTCTAAATTCGAGTGTGCCTGACGATATGACTTGCCCTATGCCACGTCCAGTTGAACAGATGCCGATTTGCATTAAGAAAAGGTGTATATAATAAGCAAATACGAACAAATGCGTTTGAAAAGATACTGATACGGTTTTGTCAATCAAAACGGGCGTCGGAAAACCCAAACTGACTAGATTACTAGTAGGACTGACTGGATTACTGATCAGGATTACTGACTGGATTACTGATAAGACTGACGGAATCACTAGTAGGACGGACGATACCTCGTTAGACTGAATGGATACCTAGCCGCCAGCCGGACTGACCGGCTGTACTTGCCTGGGTGACTGAAGCTATGTATAGGCTGCAGACTTTGACATCTCCTCAGCCGAACCTGGCGCATCCGGCGAGCACTGGCCATGGCCGGGCCTGACGGACCGTCCAGTCTCACCGACCACGACTCACTGCAGACCAGACGTGATCACCACCGGAGCTAACACACGAACGTTACGCCACCAGATCAGCACAGCCGCATCTGCAACCACTGGTCCATCCACTGCTACAACTGCTCCTCCAATCACTGTTCCAGCGGCTGATCCAACCACCACGTACTACTGAGCTGGCAATCTGGCCCCTCAGACGATGTAACTCGCACACCTCGGACTTCACTCGGTTGAAGTGGCCACAGATTCTGTATTTCCTTCTACCTCACGCACGTCACACGTCGGCTCTCACTCCAGCGCATTGATGGATTCGGCGTCGACTTGTTCCCTTTTCACGCAACATCACCACTCCCGTCACTGGCTGTTTCCAAGCCCTCTCAACCACCAATGAGTTTGCCCGCTCCGTGAGTTTGCCAGTGCTACACGGCCGGCCGACGGAGTACTGACTGACCAGCGGGCCGATCGCTGGCTTCCCTCCACTACACCGTGCGCCGCCCCTGCGCCGCCGAGCGCCGCTGTACGCGGCCGTACGCCTCCTCTGCACCGCCGTTCACCGCCGTGCGCCACCCCTGCGCCGCCGTTCGCCGCCGTGCGCCACCGCCCGCCGCGTTACGGCCTGCCGATTGCCGCCGCTGCGGGGGCGTTCACGAACCCCGCCGGGTCAGCGCACCTCGGGCCGCGCCGACCGCCGTTGCCGCTCCACTTCGCAGCTTTGGGATCCACTCAACAGCACATATCTCCTCTAAGCTGGTTCATCGCAAGATTCCTATTGGGTTCACCGCCTCCGCCTCCGCTGCCGCCGTCCCCGCCTCTGCCTCCGCCTCCGTCACCGCCTCCGCCTCCGCCGCGGCCGTCACCACCGCCGTCGTCGTCTCGACTTGGGCGGGTCGGTTAGTTGGGGAGCTGGACAACTCGTGGGTGGGTGGCGATCTGCCGGCGACTGATACCTGACTGAGCCTCGCCTCACCGCCGCCGCCTCGCCGCCGCCGCCGCCGCCGCCGCCGTGCCGGTCCGGCCCGACACGCACCGCATCACACGGGCGCTGCCGTCCCCCACCGGGTCCCGAGCGGCTAGCAGGGGAGCTCACGGTCACCGGGGGCAGTCAGACGCAACGGCAATCAGTCTGACTCTCAGACGCAACGCCAATCAGTCTATCTCTGAGACGCAACGCCAATCAGTCTATCCAGACGTACCGCCAGTCAGTCTGACTCTGAGACGTACCGCCAGTCAGTCTGACTCTGAGACGCAACGCCAATCAGTATATCTCTGAGACGCAACGCCAATCAGTCTGACTCTGAGACGCAACGCCAATCAGTCTGACTCTGAGACGCAACGCCAATCAGTCTGACTCTGAGACGCAACGCCAATCAGTCTGACTCTGAGACGCAACGCCAATCAGTATATCTCTGAGACGCAACGCCAATCAGTCTGACTCTGAGACGCAACGCCAATCAGTCTGACTCTGAGACGCAACGCCAATCAGTATATCTCTGAGACGCAACGGCAATCAGTCTGACTCTGAGACGCAACGCCAATCAGTCTGACTCTGAGACGCAACGCCAATCAGTATATCTCTGAGACGCAACGGCAATCAGTCTGACTCTGAGACGCAACGCCAATCAGTCTGACTCTGAGACGCAACGCCAATCAGTCTATCTCTGAGACGCAACGCCAATCAGTCTGACTCTGAGACGCAACGCCAATCAGTCTGACTCTGAGACGCAACGCCAATCAGTCTGACTCTGAGACGTACCGTCAGTCAGTCTGACTCTGAGACGCAACGCCAATCAGTCTGACTCTGAGACGCAACGCCAATCAGTCTATCTCTGAGACGCAACGCCAATCAGTATATCTCTGAGACGCAACGCCAATCAGTATATCTCTGAGACGCAACGCCAATCAGTATATCTCTGAGACGCAACGCCAATCAGTCTGACTCTGAGACGCAACGCCAATCAGTCTATCCAGACGTATACCGCCAGTCAGCCTTCCTTTGGCACTTGGTGCTGGAGTGTATACAAATTCTAGACACCATTATGGAATGTGCTGGAGTATAAATAACATTACTGGACACCATTATCAAATGGCTGAGCGGATAAGAGTAGGATTATTAAGCAGTAGAAATTGGCCTTGAAAAAACCGGGCCGATGTCATAACGGTTGAAGTTAAGATTGGTGCGAGATGGTTAAAACATTAACTTTACCTTGATGGCACAGTTGTTCGGTGTCTCATATTAGCAACATTAAGTTATTGTTTTTGTTTCTTCACTTTAGTGTGCCTTTCACAAAGCAGTACGCTTTATATTTGTGCTGTGAGCCAATGTAACTTGTGTCGGACTAGGAATATTTTGTTACGTATCGATGGCTATGAGATCATTTCTACTCAGTACATAACTTGTTATATATGGCCTTTCGATGAACAGTGCACAACAATACAATTGGCTATCTAGATATGGTTGACAGTAATACACGGTACACGTTATGTGACATGGACTTCTTGAATTTACGGTCTCTAAAACTTTCACAAATGGTTTAATTTGCTGTAAAGCGAAGAGATGGCATAAATGAACGGCCATATAAGACATGGCAAGTGGTTTAGTTGCCGATCAGAACATGACTACGACTAGCCATGACTGACCCGAATGGTAAATATATTTATTGTCCTGAACATAACTTTGACAGAACATGATCGCGGCGGAACGTCTTCCTTATAATCGCTTGTGGCTATAAGTTAGAATTAAACAGAGCAGCCATATTGCTAAAGTTAGGTTGGGAAACATGAGTTTTCTTTGCGAAGGTTCATAGAGCACATTCCTATCGTGCATTGGTTTGCTAAAAAGACGAGAAAAACGTAAAATGTGCCATAAAGTAGCCCTAACAACGGTGGATCACACCTATGTTGATATAAGCCATGCAACTGACAGAACTCCATAAAACCTGCCATTGCTAAAGGAATTCGATTTGCGCAACTGGTTAGCCTGACAAAATACATCATAAAGTTGCGGTGATGATGTGGCCAACTCCCGATGGAGATTTCCCGAGACATGTCTATGACGAATATCTACCTCGCTGGCGGCAATGGAACACATCGAGCGGCATTTTCATCACCAGATAGATTAATTGGTTAATTCACATCTGCCCCTGGTAGTTACTATGGTGACACCAAGAAAGCACCAATGACACTTGTTTTAAGACATTCTGAACGCCGTTAAACATTCGTGACACTTGCCAGTGATTTTGTTATGTTCAACAATAAGTCTCCGGGTGTTAGTTTTATGTGAGCTGCTGCAGTCTCCAGTGATACACGCATATGAATGATGAAGTCTCCGGGTGTTAGTTTTATGTGAGCTGCTGCAGTCTCCAGCGATACACACATATGAATGATGAAGTCTCCGGGTGTTAGTTTTATGTGAGCTGCTGCAGTCTCCAGCGATACACACATATGAATGATGAAGTCTCCGGGTGTTAGTTTTATGTGAACTGCTGCAGTCTCCAGCGATACACACATATGAATGATGAAGTCTCCGGGTGTTCCACTTATGTGAATTGCTGCAATCTCCAGCGATATACGCATATGAATGATGAAGTCTCCGGGTGTTAGTTTTATGTGAACTGCTGCAGTCTCCAGCGATACACACATATGAATGATGAAGTCTCCGGGTGTTCCACTTATGTGAATTGCTGCAGTCTCCAGCGATACACACATATGAATGATGAAGTCTCCGGGTGTTCCCCTTATGTGAACTGCTGCAGTCTCCAGCGATACACACATATGAATGATGAAGTCTCCGGGTGTTCCACTTATGTGAATTGCTGCAGTCTCCAGCGATACACACATATGAATGATGAAGTCTCCGGGTGTTCCACTTATGTGAACTGCTGCAGTCTCCAGCGATACACACATATGAATGATGAAGTATCCGGGTGTTCCACTTATGTGAGCTGCTGCAGTTTCCAGCGATACACACATATGAATGATGAAGTCTCCGGGTGTTCCCCTTATGTAAGCTGCTGCAGTCTCCAGCGATACACACATATGAATGATGAAGTCTCCGGGTGTTCCACTTATGTGAACTGCTGCAGTCTCCAGCGATACACACATATGAATGATGAAGTCTCCGGGTGTTCCACTTATGTGAACTGCTGCAGTCTCCAGCGATACACACATATGAATGATGAAGTCTCCGGGTGTTCCACTTATGTGAATTGCTGCAGTCTCCAGCGATACACACATATGAATGATGAAGTCTCCGGGTGTTCCACTTATGTGAGCTGCTGCAGTCTCCAGCGATACACACATATGAATGATGAAGTCTCCGGGTGTTCCCCTTATGTGAACTGCTGCAGTCTCCAGCGATACACACATATGAATGATGAAGTCTCCGGGTGTTAGTTTTATGTGAACTGCTGCAGTCTCCAGCGATACACACATATGAATGATGAAGTCTCCGGGTGTTAGTTTTATGTGAACTGCTGCAGTCTCCAGCGATACACACATATGAATGATGAAGTCTCCGGGTGTTCCACTTATGTGAACTGCTACAATCTCCAGCGATATACGCATATGAATGATGAAGTCTCCGGGTGTTCCACTTATGTAAGCTGCTGCAGTCTCCAGCGATACACACATATGAATGATGAAGTCTCCGGGTGTTCCCCTTATGTAAGCTGCTGCAGTCTCCAGCGATACACACATATGAATGATGAAGTCTCCGGGTGTTCCACTTATGTGAGCTGCTGCAGTCTCCAGCGATACACACATATGAATGATGAAGTATCCGGGTGTTCCACTTATGTGAGCTGCTGCAGTTTCCAGCGATACACACATATGAATGATGAAGTCTCCGGGTGTTAGTTTTATGTGCGCTGCTGCAGTCTCCAGCGATATTCGCATGAGTAATACACAACTCTGACACCAAGGGCCATTGTATTTTAAAGTTTTCTCCGCCAGTGTCCGTCTCTTGCATGTATTTTTCCTGACCAATCGTCATGATATGCATTCCATCGATCTGACCCATGGTCATCTTTTTCCGTACCGTACTGGCCAGCAGAACTCTCAGGCTCTCAGCGTCATGACAATCAGTATTAGGCAGTCCTGTGAGGTATAATAACGCCGTCCACCTCGCCTTGGCACAGTGACTGGCAGCGACTCGCAGCCAAGTGAAAGGCAGCATCACGCCCAGAGTCACACGCAAACCAAAGCAGCGAGACGATCTCGGCAAGTCACGACCGGTGCACCACCGAACACGGCGTGCGTGTCGGAAAGCGGGGTTAAGGACAGTTTTATAAACCGGCTCATGCCGAGTGTAACTAGGCCGAGAGATAATTCCTCATGCTAAACAGCACATTCAAACGCACACATACAAACGCACACGAACTCACGAACACACGTACACACGTACACACGTACACACGTACACACGTACACACGTACACACGTACACACGTACACACGTACATACGTACACACGTACACACGTACACGTACACACACACGCGCACACGCACACGCACACGCACACGCACACGCACACGCACACGCACACGCACACGCACGCGCACACGCACACACACACGCACACGCACACGCACACGCACACGCACACGCACACGCACACGCACACGCACACGCACACGCACACGCACACGTGCAATCACGCACGCCAGTTTTTATATTTATTTGTATATATTTCATCTCAAGATAATAGCATCGCACGTCACAATGCCATGATGTGCAACGTTTAGTCATGAATGCATTTAGAAAACTTAAACAATTGAGTAATCAAACAATGCAGTCCAGCGGAGGGAAAATTACTATATAATTGTCTAATTATGTCTATTGTCAGTCGTTACTACGAGTTATTCGACAGCATCGTTTAGTTGGTCACGCATGACTGGCCACTGATTGGTGAGTCGGAAAGATAATCATCACCTTACATCACGGCTGGTTAAGTATTCCCAACATAGCTACAGTTCATATCAAATATGAAACAGACTCATGCATTGTCGCAGGTCACTAATGTACGCTCGAAGGCGCCTAGCATCTGCAGCCTTACATAATAATTCAATTCAGTCACTGTGCAGACGGTAAGCCTCTTCAGTTTCCGTACCCAGAATCGTCGTGAACGTTTCTCTAATGCTCACAAAACCAGACAGAACCGGTCATTTTCTAGCCGACCATCACTGACAAAAACAAAAGGGTGTTTTTGTCGCCGGAGCGGCGTGGCGGCGCGGCGGCACGGCGGCCAGCACTCGGCACGAGCCACCAGCATGAATATGGAGCGGTGGGCAGGTAGACGGACGCACCTCATTGTCAATGCATGGAGTCGGAGAGAGGCAGGCAGCTGCCGGGAAGGCGGAGGCGGAGGCGGAGGCGGAGGCGGAGGCGGAGGCGGAGGCGGAGGCGGAGGCGGAGGCGGAGGCGGAGGCGGAGGCGGGGCTGCTGAGACGCCACAAACTGGCATCTCAGCCGCGATATGAACCACACCAAAGAGCTACCGTCGACACTCCCGTTGCTTCTGCCATTGCTCACAGTTGGCACTGCTGTTGGTCTTTACGCTGCATTTATATTTTGTAGTCAATGGTGGGGACGCTATGACAATAGCATGCACCTGTTGCATATTTAGGAGCCACCCACGAGTCATGATGTAAGAGACGAGTAGTTATCTCCCCGCAACTTATTTATGCATTTTCATTGCATGATCAGTAATAGCACGAGCTAATTTGGCATGATGCCTCTGTGCCAATTGACCATAACTCGAGATGGAAGATTTACCACAGAGAGCACCTAACGTTCATAGGCTATGATGTCGACTGAAGACTGGTATTAACTCATTTTTCTTTCTCGTAGGTATAAAGGCTCCAGCCACGCCATGTGCTCTTCTTTGCAGATTGATTTACTTGTTACTTCGGTGCTTACGTCACATTCTGAGTTAAGCGACTGAGTCTCACCATGTATCCTACTGGGGCAAATCGGCTCGCAGTTTTTGAAACTAGACCAGGCGCCAGACCCTTCACCGCATGTGCGCCACCTATTTAGTGGTATTGGACCCTCTCTTTCATGAACGCCATATAGCCAGTGGTACTGGACGAGCGCCATCTAGCCAGTGGTACTGGACGAACGCCATCTAGCCAGTGGTACTGGACGAACGCCATCTAGCCAGTGGTACTGGAAGGTCGCCCTCTAGCCAGTGGTACTTGAAGGTCGCCCTCTAGCCATGCAGTGGTACCGGACCCTCCGCTGCCATGAGCGCCATCTACGCCAGCTGACGCCAGCTGACTGCAGCGCCGTGTATCACCAGTTCAGACTCGCCACCAGGTGACGTGTCGGTGTAGGTCGAGATCTTCCCTGGGGGATAGTCAGCCACCAGGTGACGTGTAGGTTGAGACCTTCCCGGGTGGATAGTTGCGTGAAACATGCCTGAGCAATTTCATTGTGCGGTGCTGATTGCATCCACCGCAAAAATCGTCTTATTTCCCAGGCAGATGGTAATCAACAGCGCCGTAAGTGCCACCAACAATTTCCCCCAAAGTCAGGTACGTAGCCAGGATTTCATCCAAGGGGGGGGGGGCACCTCGAAAGGGTCCCTTTCCCGAACGCTGAAAGGGCCCCTTCCCAACCAAGCGTTGAAAGGGCCAAACAAAACGGATGAAAAGGCAAGTTACACGGATGGAAAAAAATGCAGTATGACAGGTATGGTATGGGCCATACCAACTTTTAGGAGCTGGAGTTAGCAAACTGCCATATCAACTTTGGAACCAGTGGCACCAATTTGGAATCAGCTACACCAACTTGGAATATTTTTTAAGCTCAAGACCTGGAACTCTTAAACAAATTGCGTCGTGCAGCAGCGCGACAATTTTGAGTCTTATGCCTTCTCATCAATGCGTCACATTGCATATGGTGCTGAACTCTAAAAATGCTATATTGTGCGTTTAAAAGTGCGGTAAAAAAGTGATAAAGTGAACTATTTTGCCCAATAATATAGGAAAGTAGCAACGTAACACATAAATGCGCCGAGAAACGGCCCGTTATTTTTCTTCTAACCCGCATATAATTGAATTTGTCCAGGGTCCTATCAGATCGTCTAGGGGCCCCTCCTACCTTTTCAACGCCTCTCCGACCTGTTCAGGGATTCATCTGGGATCCGCGAGAAGACATGATGTGAAGTGGGTGATATAGATTTAATACAAAGAGGGCTTACTATACAATATAAATATTAAAACAGCAGCTTTCGGGTATATTGTAACACCCTTCGTCAGCGATTAAGAGGCATTCGGTAACATGTCATTGCTCGTCTTAAAGACGAGCAATGACCTGTTACCGAATGCCTCTTAATCGCTGACGAAGGGTGTTACAATATACCTGAAAGCTCCGATTGTCATATTTTTTCTTGTGGAGTAAGTCCTCTTTGTATTTCATCTTCATCTGGGATCTCTACGTGCTTTGGGGCCCTTCCAGTCTGACCAGGGACTCCTCCGACCTTCCAAGAAGCCCCTCTTGTGTGTCAAGGGGCCCATTCGGTCTGCTCAGAGGTCCTTCCGACCTAGCCAGGGACTGGGCAGGCTGCTTTGTCACCCTGCCGACATGCTCAGGGGCCCCTCCGACCTCCCCAGGGGCCCCTCCAGTCTGGCTTGGAACTCATCCGGCATGCTCAAGGGCCCTTCCGACCGGCCCAGGGACCGTTTCAATCTAGCCAGGGGCCCCTTTGACTTTCCCAGGAGCCCCTCTGATCTGCCCAGCGACTCTTCTGGTCGGACTGCGCTAGCTGCTTTGTCGCCCTGCCGACATGCTCAAGGGGCCCTCCGACCTGCCCTGAATCTCCTCTGTGCTGGGTAGTGGCCAATTCGGCATGTTCAGGGGCCCTTCTTACCCGCCCAGGGGCCCTTTCGGTCTAGTCAGGACCCTCCAATCTGCACAGGGACATTTTGCCCTTTCCAGGGCCCCTCTGGTCTGCCCAGGGGCCCTCCAGCCTTCTAAGGGGCCCTTCCGACCTGGCAAAGGACTACGTTGGCTACTTTGTCGCCTTGCGACATGCTCCGAGGGCCCTCCGACCTTCCCTGGGACCCTCCGTGCTGACTAGGGGCCCGTTCGGCATGTTCAGGGGCCACCCTGACCCACCTAAGGGCCCTTTCGGTTTAGTCAGGGCCCCTCTGACTTGCACAGGGGCCCTTTTAATTTCTCAGGGGCCCTCTGGGGTCTGTCCTAGGGCCCTCCAGCCTGCTCAGGG
>JAXIVJ010005225.1:0-75848 GCA_036785665.1 Chirona hameri | reverse complement strand
G
Source organism: Chirona hameri (assembly GCA_036785665.1). NCBI lineage: Eukaryota > Metazoa > Arthropoda > Thecostraca > Balanomorpha > Balanidae > Chirona > Chirona hameri. Next base: position 75,847 of record JAXIVJ010005225.1, on the reverse strand, counting down.
CACATATTTATCAAAATAAGCGGAAACGCTCATGGTGTGGCAATGGCATGCTACTTAGGCATCGTACAATACATAGTGCAATACCTATAGCAATGTTTGAGCATTACTATATTGCATCATACATTTCAGCATGCAGACTGATGCCGAGCACTGCGAATACTGCGGTAGCCGAAATCTTCCTAATTTAATCAACAGTAGTGATGCCGACAAAGATCTGACAAGTAACAAATGTTCGAGCATTCCCTCGCCATTCGCCATTAAATGGTCAGAAGGTGGAAGGCTTACGTATCATGGTTCGACAAAAATATAAACAACACTGAAGCTTCCTCCGAAGCTTCCTCTGAAACTTCTTCGTACCTGATCCAGCTACGATCGGCACCCTGTGCAGAAATCTGAATGGTTTTAAGGTTATTGTTTCTGGTAGAGATCAGATCGGAGAACATCTTGTCCCCTCCTATTCCGATCCATTTGCTCTTGGTTCATTCCATTTCGTTCCATCACTGCTTTGCAAGTTTTGCTTTCATTCCATTGCAGTCCATTTGGAGACAGAGGTCTAAACAACTTATCCCGTTCCATCCGGAACAATAGTAAGACATAAGAAACGCTCTCTCATTCCATTCCATTTCCATTCTGCGTTAGTATTCCGCTTATTTTCATTCCACCGTATACACTTTAGTTTCTAAACTAACACAAAAAGCCTGAAAAGACATGTATTTTCCCCGGGTATTTCATATTCAAAAATCTAGGATATAGAAGCTAGGATATCAGACGGAAAAACTCACGGTAACGATATTCGTGAAAGAAGGACAGGACAGCTTCCCTATGCGGACATGCATTTGCGGGTGTACTTCGTCCTCTTCGAAGGCTGACACGAAAGCACCCCCGACCTTGCGGCCAGCGGGGCAATCAGCTGCGGTGTGATGCCGCGCCACTAGCGCCCTCTGCCCGTGGCAGCGGCGTAGTCAGCCGGCCTCAGCTTCATCTCGGTACGCTTTAGTGAGTATTGGTGGCCCTTCCAGGCGTACCAGGAAACACCGTTGGCGTACTCTGAGAAGCTGCCTCTCCAGTAGTGGCCGTTCAGGTTGACATGGTGGCAGCTTCCGTACCACCAGGCGCCCCGGAATGTGCGCGCGCAAGAAAACCCATACGCATCGTTGTCTCTGTTTTTGGTCGAGAAAGGCTTGCCGTTGTGGTAGAGAAGCGAGTTTTCCGCGTCGCCAGAGAAGCCAGCCACCGAGAGTCGATAGTTGTCCGTCTCGTCCGCTACTGCGAACGTGTCGTACTTTGCGAAGCGGCGATTACCGTCAAAGTCCTCCATGTCGATGCGCAGCTGGTGCGGCCGGCGCGCCGTCAGGCGGTGGATCAGCTCGTTGCCCAGCCAGAACTGGCCGGAGACGTCGCCGAAGCCGTCGCGGTAGCTGTGCCAGTAGCGGTAGAAGTTGATCTGCTCCGTGTCGTTCTGGCGCCGCTGGAACACGGTCCAGCCACCGCCGTCTGTCTCCATGTCGCAGAACACGGCGGCCGGCGCGGCGCCTTCAGCCTGCCACAGCCAGTGCCGGCCGCTGTCGGTGACGCCCATCGCCGACAGCTCGGAGCAGTCGCCGATGACGCAGTCAGCACGAGCCGTCAGCGGCGGCGCCGGGCACGCGCACACGCCGTCCACGCAGCCGGCGCCGACCAGGGCCTGCCAGCACTCGTCATCGGTCAGACAGCGTTCGCCGAGCTCAGCGCGGCCGAGGCGGACGAAGGCGGTGACGGCGGTGGTGTTACTGTTGACGGTGCTGTTGCCCCCGCTGTGCCGCCAGCCGGCAGGAGAGGCCGTCAGAGGTGGTCACCAGATCGGCGGCGATGCACGCAGGGTCGATCAGGCAGAGGTGGCCGCAGTGGCAACCGTCGCGAGCAGGACTGTGGGCGTACACGGCGTCTTCGGGCGGTGACCAGGTGACCTCGGAGACGCGCCAGAACTGGGGCCGGCTCTGCCAGGTGGTGTTGGGTGGTAGCGGCGGCTGAGGGTCGCCCGAGACCGGCCAGACACCCCCGGTCAAGAGGAGCGCCACCAGAGCCGCCGGCATCATAACGACTCCTGACAACACAGTGGCGTGTCACGTTAATGCTTTGTTTTAATCAACCATCACAGATGTATTCAACATACCATACTATACTCCGTCTGCCTTGTGAAGCATTTGGCGCATCTGCTCCCATGGTACTCTCACATTGCTTGGGGACCAAACAAATTATGGACCTCTCGCTTCATTCTTGCACTTGCCCCAAGGGCTCCAAAGTTTACTGATATATCATCGAGACCCAAACAATTGCGTTAGTCACAATACGCTAGCTAACATGTACACCGACGGTCCACATAACCTTACGGAAGAGCCTCCTTTCCGCACAGTGGAATCTCCTTTCTGAACATAAGAGGCCTCGTCTCCACTCCGAGGATCTCTTCCTCTCCGCGCACAGGGTCTCTTCGCGCAAGAGAGAGCCTTCGTATAGATGTTCCGGGGGAACATGCCCCCAGATGCCCTCGTATTGTTTAGGGGGGGGGGGGGGGGGGGGGGGGGTATGCCTCGGGTGCCCTTCCATGGATCCGCCCTTGCTGGTTGTTTTATCGCAAAACATAATACAGTTCCCCAGGATGCGTCGTATCAGGGGTGTAGGATCCTATGCAGTTGAGGGTCTTCAGCCCCCCCCTCAACTTGTTTTCAGCCCCCCAACTTGGACGAAGAAGTGGGTCAAAGTCGGGGGGAAATCTGTATTTTTGTGGATTTTGATGATACTTTAAGCGATTTTTCCCAACTCAGCCCCCCCCCCTCCTCAACTTTTCTGGAGAAGCTACGCCCCTGCGTCGTATTGTTCGTATGCAACAGGAATCTCGTTTCATGGCAAAACCACTGCAATATCGCTCAGAAAAGGCCTGATCAGTGAACATCTGCAAAAACCACCGTATATGTGCACTGCAGCTGTCATGCGGTATAAAATCATCCGGGTAAATGTTTTTTTACACGAAAACTAGTGAAACTGGTTTTCGAAAGGAGGTTTTACGTAACTTTGTAGTTTTGCTTTGAGAGTCGAAGAGCATTTTACCCTACGGGGCACCTTTTCTACTCTCCGCAATTCCTATATTATTGTTTCATTTATTCAGCGGGATTTTACCAACACTACGTGATCCAACCGTCCTATGAGTCCATGTAGTCTTTGGTTTCGATGATTAATGTTCACTTCGTGCCAGAAAATGCATAAATTACGACCACTTAGAAACTGGTACACGGTCAACTGAGCTAGTGACAACTGACCCAGTGACAACTGAACCAGTAAAACTGAACCAGGGACAATTGAACCCGTTAAAACTGAACCAGGGACAACTAAACCAGTGGCAACTGAATGGGACAACTGGACCAGTGACAACTGAACCAGGGACAACTGAACCAATGACAACTGAACCAGGGACAACTGAGCCAGGGACAACTGAACCAGGGACAACTGAACCAGGGACAACTGAACCAGGACAATTGAACCAGGACAGCTGAACCAGTGACAACTGAGCCAGTGACAACTGAACCAGGGACAACTGAACCAGGGACAACTGAACCAGGGACAACTGAACCAGGGACAACTGAACCAGGGACAACTGAACCAGGGACAACTGAGCCAGTGAGAACTGAACCAGTGAGTGACTGAACCAGGACAACTGAGCCAAAGACGACTGCAGCAGGGACTACTGAGCCAGTGACAACTGAACCAGTGAGCGACTGAACCGCCACTGTGGCGGTGTGACTGGGTGGTGTGACTGGAGTCTGTGGCGGTGTGACTGCAGTCGGTGACGGTGTGACTGGAGTCGGTGGCTGTGTGACTGGGTGGTGTGTCTGGAGTCGGTGGCGATGTGACTGGAGTATGTGGCTGTGTGACTGGAGTCGGTGGCGGTGTGACTGGAGTCAGTGGTGGTGTAACTGGAGTCGGTGGCGGTGTGACTGCAGTCGGTGGCTGTGTGACTGGAGTCGGTGGCTGTGTGACTGGGTGGTGTGACTGGAGTCGGTGGCGGTGTAACTGGAGTCTGTGGCGGTGTGGCTGCAGTCGATGGCTGTGCAACTGGAGTCGGTGGCGGTGTGACTGGAGTCAGTGGTGGTGTGACTGGAGTCGGTGGCGGTGTGACTGGGTGGTGTGACTGGAGTCGGTGGCGGTGCTGGGGTGGTGTGACTGGAGTCGGTGGCGGGGTGACTAGAGTCGGTAGCGGTGTGGCTGGTCACTAGTTCAGTTATCACTAGTTCAATTGTCACTGGTTCAGTTGTCGCTGGTTCAGTTGCCCTGGTTCATTTGTCGCTGGTTCAGTTGTCATTGGTTCAGTTATCACTGGTTCAGTTGTCACTGGTTCAGTTATGGCAGGTTTAGTTATCGCTGATTCAGTTATCCTGGTTCAGTTGTCACCGGTTCAGTTGTCCTGGTTCAGTTGTCACTGGTTCAGTTGTCCCTGGTTCAATTGTCACTGGTTCAGTTGTCCCTGGTTCAGTTGTCCCTGGTTCAGTTGTCACTGGTTCAGTTGTCACTGGTTCAGTTGTCACTGGTTCAGTTATCACAGGTTCAGTTATCGCTGGCTCAGTTATCCTGGTTCAGTTGTCACTGGTTCAGTTGTCCTGGTTCAGTTTTCACTGGTTCAGATGTCCCTGGTTCAATTGTCACTGGTTCAGTTGTCCCTGGTTCAGTTGTCCCTGGTTCAGTTGTCACTGGTTCAGTTGTCCTGGTTCAGTTGCCACTGGTTCAGATGTCCCTGGTTCAATTGTAACTGGTTCAGTTGTCCCTGGTTCAGTTGTCCCTGGTTCAGTTGTCACTGGTTCAGTTGTCCCTGGTTCAGTTGTCACTGGTTCAGTTGTCCCTGGTTCAGTTGTCCCTGGTTCAGTTGTCCCTGGTTCAGTTGTCACTGGTTCAGTTGTCACTGGTTCAGTTGTCACTGGTTCAGTTGTCACTGGTTCAGTTGTCACTGGTTCAGTTGTCCTGGTTCAGTTGTCACTGGTTGAGTTGACATGGAACCAAAGAAACTACGATGTGTGCGTGCTTTTTTACCGTCCCGCAGTTAACAACTGTGTATGGGTTGATTACCAGTCACGCTAGCTTGTAGGAACTACCCATTTGTACAAGTGCAATTGCTGTCATTAATCACAACCTTCGCCTTAGCCTTTGTACACGTCCAGTCTGCGCATTGCGCCAACGGTATAATTCATTGCAGTAAAGCAAAGGTAATGTTAGGTTCGGGGACAGTGACGTACCTACCTACAGGGTGGAAATACACAACAAATGTACAACATTTTGAACTTCAATAAATCCAAAAATATGCATCACATAATTGTTAAAATACACCATTTTGAAGAACAATTCGTGGAAACTTGTATCCAGCATGGTATAAATTTGTACGCTATATACACTCTTCACCGCAGCACGTGCTTAAGAAGTGCGCATTTTCTTGCGAGGCACAGGTCGGCTCGTTTTTTCAACATCACAGATGAGTTTAGCGCGTTTCTTTGACAATGTTTCAAGTATCTCATGTGATGCCTTGTTTCGGTTTCCCCAGTTTCTGGGGATCATCCTGATATGCATTTGACCGGACGTATCCCCACAAAAAAAAACAATGGGTGGGGGGGGGGAGTCAGATCGAGAGAGTGGGCGGGCCAAGCATGCCTCGTCTTCCGGCTGATGACATGGTCATCAGAGTGTTGTTGCAGCCATGCAATCGTGCGGTTGCACGTGATGGATTCCCCCCATCCTGCTGGAGCCACCAGTTTCCCTGATCATCACCAACGTCAACGACAATCGACACCTCAGTCGAATTCGTCATCCTCGTTTCATAAACCTTATTTCATGCAACGTCATCAGCCGGAAAGACAAGGCATGCTTGGCCCGCCGACTCTCTCGACTTACTACTTAGCCTCCTTTATTTATTTTTTTTAATGGAAAGGCCTCAAGTCAAAGGTATATCAAGATGACCTCCAGAAACTGGAAGAACCGAAACAAGTCATAAGAAGAGATACCCGAAATAACATCAAGGAAACGTAATCCGACTCATCTGTGAGGTTGAAAAGAACGAGCCGATTTGTGCCTCGCAAGAAAATGAGCATTTCCTGAGCACGTGCTGCAGTGAATAGTGAATATGTATAGCGTACAAGTGTAAACCATGCTGGATAAAAACAAAATACCATGTATTGTTCTTCAAAATGGTGTATTGCAACAATGTATATGATGCATATTTTTCGACTTATTCAAGTTTAAAATGTGGTACATTTGTTTCTTTCCACCCGGTATAAACACTGTTGTCAAGTCACCCCCGCTACGGTGTGTTTGAACTTAGACTTGCAACTGGATGTTCCTCCAAATCCGTAAGAGAGCTGTGTAGGTGCCTGGGAATCCCACAGACTGTGGGTTTAATGGGTTCAGGCCTCAGGGCCAGTTCAGCCCCGGAAAAGGCAGACCTAAGCTTTTCTTCATGGCGACTGCCAATTGTGTTCGTTTGTGTTATGCATGCTTCTTATTTCTGGAGGGATAAAGAACATTTAGTTTCGACAGATTATGTGAATATATCCTTCCCTGAGCAGGGCTTACTGCATGCGCTCTATCTCCGACTGGTGCTTCCTGTCCGACGGTAGAAGCTTAGACTCGAAGGCTTTACGTGAGCTGCAAACTCAGCACGGTCGCCACCGGCCACTGACTTTGCCTGACCAAGATTGGTCGCTGCTGCCTGCAACAGTTCGTCTGAATACACAAAAGTAGTTTGCACGAGCTGGGGCGTGAACCCTTGTCACTTCGAATATCCCCCTTTCTTGCCAAGGCGAAGGTGGAGTAGGTCTGGTGCTCTAACCAACTCAGTTACGAAGGAAATTAAATGTAGATACAAAATAAACCGGAATAATTCAGCTAAAATGAACTTGCCGCGCATATACCATTCCCAAGTATGCATGCCCACGCATGAGCCACATGAGTATGTTTCAGCAGATTGATAATTGTGCTGCTGTGTCAATAAAATTGTCTCGATAACTCAATCAACTTTTCCATTCTTCAACGAATCGTATGGTGGATGATCAACTCATGATGTCTGTATGATCTGTACAGGTTGTTCTAGCCTGCTCCTCGAACGATGGTTGAAACGCATTCACGTTCTTCGTATGTATTGTGTAATAATGGTTTCTGCAAAATGTGAGAACGAATAGGTAAGGGACGAATTCCCAAAACAGCAATAACAGAGGAATGCAGAACGAAACACGAGAATACATGGAATATGTGCAAAATAAGAACCACAATGCACGTAGAGTTATACCCACCGACTTTCTCGCTCCAAAGCAGGCAAGATGAGTAGTTATTCAATTATCAAAGCAAACAAACTAGCGCCGCAACGCGGCAATCGTCCATGTGACCGGTTCAACAAGCAATGGCAGCTTGAACGGATCGCTCGCCCATCTCTTTCTCTCTTTCTCTGGTACTCGAATTGCAAGCGCGGAAATAAACAATCTTGCCAACAAAGTCCAGCGCACATAGACCACGACGAAAACATTTCTCGAACAATACATCAAATTCGCATAGCGCGAATAATACTAAACGATAACAAAAGTAACCGAAAACATTGACAAATATCGACAAGTACCAAGACCGCGCGGCGACCAGTACTTGCTAGCAGCGAAAATTGCCCATCACCGCCCGGCAGTAGCCAGAGGGGGAGAGCAGGGAGGACAGGGCGGCGGCGCGATCAGCTGGGCGCCTCCCCCACTCTACCCCGAGCCAGCGTCCCAGAGCCCGAGCGCGGCTGGCGCGGCGGCGGGGCCGGCCGCGCCAGCCGCGCTCGGGCTCTGGGAGGGGAGGGGCTCCTCCATCCTCCAACACCGTCAGAGCGCTCCCCAAAAACGGAGCGCCAACACAGGTAATATAGATAATATAGTCAAGATACATTTCATTCATTTATTTAGGAAACCATCTACAACGTGGCTATTACGGCTCCTGTACAGTACATGTGGTAAAGACATTTGTTGTACACGACACAATACAGTTTGCATAGGCACTATTTGGTGGCACTCGCTCACGTCACTCACTCGGTTATTGCCAATGAGGCTACAAATGCGCGCCTGGACGGAGCAGCTTTCACGGCTGATGGCAGCGCATTCCACGTGCCGACTGTTCGGTGCGAGAAACCTTTCTGTGTCTGACTCAGTCTACATTTTGTGGGATGAAGGTCTCCGGCGTTGGCAGCCCTTGTGCTCCTGGCTGAGACGTCAGACCGCTTCGTAAATATGTTTCGCAGCGCCTTAGGATACTGGTGACTAATCAGGGCTTTGTGCACGTTGGTACAGTCGTGTCGGGCGACCAGTACCTCTAATCTCTCCCACCCGAGAGACGTGAGAGCTGGCGAAATGTGGTCACTGCGTCGCACGCCGGTGACGAGCCGAGCGGCAAAGTTCAGGCACTTCTGAACGCGATGCAGACGGCACTGGGCAGCCCCTTCCCAGGCGGACAGGCAGTAAGGGATATGAGGAAAAACGTGTGTTTGGACGAGGAGTTTAAGGACGTCAGGAGTGAGGTGATGGCGGATTTTATACAGAGATGCGGTGATTGCATTGCACCTCCGTACCACCATGGATACATGAGCATCCCAGTTGAGGTGCTGGTCGAGGAGGACTCCCAACACTTTGATGGTAGGGAATGGGGTGACGGTCGAGCCAGAGACGTTGATGCTGAAATTTTTCGCCATTTTGAGGGAGGATTTTGTAAGGTGAGAGCAAAGTCAGTCATGTCCGGATTCATTTTAGGCTGTTAGCTTGGAACCAGTTTTGAAGGCATTGGATGGACTCCTCGAACCGCATCTTGAGGTCGGATAGGCCGTTGGGGTCAGCGAGGGAGTGGTCCAGGAAGTTGGGTATCATCAGCATAGGATAGGAGACGGTCGTGTAGGAGGAAGGAGGACATATCGTTGATGAATATGAGGAAGAGGATGGGTCCGACGATGGAGCCCTGGGCCACTCCATGGGTGAGCGGAAGAATGGAGGAGCCGCCTGTCACAGTCTGCCTCCGCTCGCTGAGGTAACTATGGAACCAGCCTATCGACTGGATACCGCATCATCCAAGTTTGGTGAAGAGGACGCCATGATCGACGCTGTCGAACGCTTTACTGAGGTCAATCGTTGTTAGCGACGCGACGTGGCCTCTGTCGATGGTCTGACTGATCCATTCGACAACGTCGAGCACGGCGTCCTCTGTACAGTGGTTGGGCCGGTATGCATACTGCATAGGAGAGAGCACGTGGTTATCAGGCAGGTATGGTACGAGTTGGAGCGATACAACCTTTTCAGCAATTTTCGACAGAACTGACAGTATCAAGATTGGCCGAAAGTTGTTAACATTGGCTCGGTCGCCGGACTTGTAAAGGGACAACACGCGCGATTTTCCAGGCAGTGGGGAACACCTCAGTGACTATGGAGTAGTTTATAAGATGGAGTAAGTGAGGACCTATGACGGGGAACACTTCTTGACTGCGAACAGAGGAACATCATTCAAACCAACCGCCTTGGAACCACTTATCCGACCTATGGCACCCCATAGCTCGGGGAGGGTGGCAGGGCGTATCGTCAGGGCAGATGCGCAGACTCGGGGCGGCCGGGGATCGGTGGTGGCGCCACCGTCTTGGGCGACCTCGGCTGCTATGCACGAGCCGACGGACGCGAAGTGCGTGTTGAACGCGTCCGCGCGATCAGCGGCGTCGTCGGCTCCCGATGAAGCTCCACCTGGTGGCCGGAACGCGAAGGTTTTGATGCGGCTCCAGAACTGGCGTCGGTCGGTCGTCAGGGAATCGCACAGGTACTGCCGTTTGGCGCGGATGATGACGCTCTTCAGCCTGTTGCGACTCTGCTGATGCCTGAGTCGTGCCTCTGGTGTCCTGCTCTCGGTACATGCCTTTCACATAGCGTCCCAATCGACGCGGCTCCAGGCCCGTGAAATGACGGGAGCTGGGCGCGTGGGGCGCTGTCGACTGAGCTGTGTCCGAAGCAGGATAGGCTGGTGATCGGCGACGGCGTCGGGGAGAACTAAGGACGATGTTGGGACATCAGTCATGTTAGTTAAACACAGATCTATCAGCGTTGGTGGGGGGTGGATGTGGGTGGGTTGATCCACCAGCTGCCTCAGACCCAGGTCATTCATAATGGACTGTAGTCCACGAGATGCCGGCTTCTCGGTGTTCATCATGTCGATGTTGTAGTCGCCCATGGCGACGACCGGCTTGTTGGTGAATATGGCTGCCTGAAGCTGCTGTTCGATCAACTTCAGACCCCGGCTGACTGACGCACCGGGTGGCCTGTAGAGGGCACCGACGACTACAGAGTGTCGACCTGCGCCCGTCACAGAGAGCCAGAGTGACTCGACAGCGGCGCCGGCGCCGCCGATGTCCAGCTTCGTGACTCGTAGGTTGTCACGGGTCAGGATGGCGACGCCGCCGCCACGTAATGCCTTGTGGGTGTGCGGTTCAGCAGAGAGGTCACATCTGGCTATGTAGTACCCAGGAAAGACCAGTACTCTGTTTGACACGCCCGATTGATACATGATTAATTTGTCTATAAGCACATTAGAAGGCGCTCGTTATTTAGAAACCCATGTTTTTTGTCTGTATTGTGCATTGCCTGCAAATCGAGGTAGCGATTATGATTGCCATATACCTTTGCCCGGAAACCCGCATTTTGTGTTATTCCCAAACTCCTCCCAGTTGTCGTGTTCGCTTTAACCCTCGCCCGTGCAGCGTTCGATCACTACGTGACCGTGTAGGGGGGGGGGGGGGGGGGTCCTGGCGTTTAGCCCCTAAGTGAACTAGAGCTTCGATTAAAAAAGAGCGTGTTGCTTGTGACAAGAGGAAGACATTGTCACCCGACTTTAAGGTCCTGGGTCATTATGTGACCTCTGAGGTCATGTCAATAACCCGGATGTCATCAAATCGTGAATGTCTAGAAATTGAATACTAATCGAGCTAAAATCGTGAATAAACAACTAATTTTACTTAATGGCTGCCAAATTTGAAATATGCGTCACAAAATGTCCTAGAAACTGCCCAATTCCAAAAAAGGTCATGTCCAGTCATCTGAGGTCAGTGACCTCGGTTGACCTATGGAAGCGCATGACCCTAGTGGAACATATAATTATGTAAAATGGATCCCAGATTTTAAATCAGCGTCACAAAATGTCCTAGAAGCTGCCAGAAGCCAAAAAAAGTAATCTGACGTCATCGTAGGTCAATGACCTCGGTTGACCTCTGAAAAGGTCAACAGAGGTCACACTATCAGTGGAAACCACAACTGTCACCTGTAAACACCTGTGCACATGTTCCTGAACAACAAACACTCGGAAACTGCACAAGTTACAAGGATCGATACTACGGGACGCCAGTTGCGCCTGCCATGACCTTGAAAAACAGGTCATAGAAGTAAGAAGTTAAAATTTTTAGAGTATGTGTCAAATTGTTCAAGCAAGAGTAGGGTACTGAAAGTTGCATTGCAATCGGTTGATATTTACGCGAGTTATTCTCGAAAATCCGAGGGAGGGGGTGGCATCCACTCCCCTGCAGGAAGGAACCTTGGCGATGGTGTCCTTACAAGTCGGCACAAAGTCATAGTGGCAGTGTCTTCACGCCACAGTGTTTTCCTAATGCTGCAGTCGCTGGGATAGGTATTTGCCTTGCTGCTCACGCAACGCATGCTTGTGTGACTATAAGTTGTTACTTGCAACAGCGTAGCCACACAACCAATCGTGAGTAACGCTCTTTGCGAAGCGAAAGCAACTATATTATTGATCATTACAGCAACGACTACAGGGAATGGGTCTTATCAGGGAATATCAGGGTCAGGGAATGGGTCCGTTGGAAATATCAGGTATTGCTGCTATAATTCTGTTAAATGCGTTATTTTTTTCATGAAACAATAATGTAGACGCAACATTGAAGAAGAAGAAAAATATGTAATTGGCTGGATACGCAACTCTAAATTTGCTCTGTTAAAGGGAAATATTCACCTTTTTATTTATTTATCTGCATTTTTCTGTGACACATGTATGGTAGGTATCAAATTAATCGTGCCTCAATGTAAAAGTGAAACAATAACTTTTTATATTTCAAGAAATAAATTTTGGGAAGTTCAAAATTATGTACTTACATATGGCGACGAACAGTATGATTCATCACTATCTCTGGTTTGAATGTTGATTTAAAACAAGTCATATAGGTCCAGAAATGAAGTAAGTGCGCCAAGAAGCGTAACACTGTCCCTGATTGGACAATTAAACAAATCGCCGACACTAAATAGGTCGCCGTCCGGGGCCAAGTTAAAGGGCCATTGCCACCTCGCAGGCCAATATGAAGTTGTTGGTGTGTATCGGTCTTAAACGGAAAATCGGACACGGAAAGTATGTCCGATTTCACCTGCAAAACTTGGTTCCCGAAACTGCCCCCATTAGATTAAAAAAAACATTTGCACCACTCATGCTTGCCAAGTATTCGTAAAATTGGAGTCGCCACATCACTATTTAGAACCACTTCTTTGCGGACTGTTATTTTCTTTTGAATGTTGCAAACTCAACATCACCATTCCGTCAGTGCACTTTAAAATTAAAAAACGTATGCAGTTAATTATATTTTCAACAACCTTAGCCTCTTTCGTAATAAAACAGCAAGAATTGCTATGGCTCGACTTTGGGACCGTAGGAGTTATGTGACCTATACCTTATAACACATATATACTTTTCAAGGCCAAGTCTCGGCGAATTCTTACGCTTCGGCTTTGGGCGGGCGCCAACACCACAGCCAAACTGGATGAGGGCGGCCATCATGAATCTATAGTACTGAGCACAGCTGGGACCAACGTTTTGGAGTCAGAAATAAATACAAAATGCTTTGCCGATACACTGCTTTAGGTGCTGCAGGAGCTAGTTTGAGCTTGAGCATACATGATTGTTGATTCCCACCATTCATTTAAGTTGCTTTTTAGAAATCCTCCGGAGGTGGCAATATCCCTTTAACACGCGCCCTGGAGGGCCTATGATAATTACACGCCCTGTAGGGGAAGGGGCGGATTTCGCCCCCCCCCCCGCTATTATCTCGAAAACCACGCAACGTAGCGACAAGCGTAAAACGGCGTTAGATAGCTCGAGACAAGCTCTATCGATTTGTATCGGTATTTTTTTTGTATTTAGGTCAGGTCAATATTGAGATCACCAGAGGTCATCAAAGGTCAGATTTTCCAGTTTTAGGACTTGGCCTCGAACACCCCCAAATATCTCGGGAACTATGATAGCTAGAAACAAATCTTAAAAAAACAATTGAAAGCTCTTGCAAAAATCAAATCCCCCATTGGTGTCCTCAGATTTGAGCTCAGGTCAATAGCTTAGGCTCCAGAGGTCATCAAATGTCAAAAAGGCTATTTTTTGGGAAAATTGTTCTTTCTTCTCGCAAATAACTTTTTACCTAATAGAGATAAAGCAATACGCTTGACACCATCGTGTTTGTCTCGTCAAGGCACTTTTAATCATATTCATGTTGACCTGGTTAGATCAACTGATAAATTTGACCTCAGGTCAAGGTCAAGTGGTGACCCAATCAGGTCATGCTGCATATTTGGAGACGTGGATCGATGAGACAAACACATTGGTACCGTTTTCACTTATATATCTTCATTATGTCGATAGTTATTGCCAAAACAGTGTTGGTGGTCGCGAAATTGACCCGACCTTAGGTCACCGATATACAAAATTCGAGATAAAACATTGTAGGTATCTATTACCTTATGAAATCCTGCAAGGTTGAAACCGATCGGCCTAAAACTGTGGCTGCGGTACGACCGCAAACGTTTTGGAGGTGGGGTCATCACGTGACCTAATCTAGTGACCTGTCCTGAGATGTTCCGAGGTCAACTTTTTTACATACTGTGGGGTATTTTATTTCCGAACAGGTAAGCAAAAAATATCGGTGCTGCGCGCCGCCGTTTATGCGCTATCCTTGAAAACCCTTAGGAGTGGGTGGATTTCTTACCCCCTTTCAGGGCGCGTGTTAATCCGCCGAATGCATCACGGTTTTCTGAAAGTTTAATGATTTTTGATTATGGGAAGTTTAATGTTGAATGATTATGGGAAAACGGTTCAGATAAACGTTTCATGTGTGCATTGTAAAGTATTAAATACCTGTTTGCTGAAAATTCATGCCAAAAACGTCCTATTATTTTTTTAAAAAAATCAGCCGAGAACACTAAATAGGTCGCCGACCGGGGCCAAGCTAAAATGCTGATTTCAATGCACTTTTCCAAATGTTTGTTCATTGTTCATAGAAGTTTGGTACATATCCGCAAAGGATTGAGTGCATGAAACATATTATATGCCTTCATGACAAATAACAACGCGTAGGCAGGCTAATTTGAGCTCGAACAGTGAATTCGTTACCAAGTACTTGGTAAGTACCGAAGTTATCAACTTTTACAAGTTAAAGTTAATAAGCGTGGAACGCTTATCAACTTTGACTTGAAATATCTTTTTGTAGGAATGTTTATATGCAAAATGTGATAAATTTACAATACATTTTGGTCTTGTATGTCGATTTCAAGTGATAACTCCATTTTTGTGTGACCTTTGACCTGTTTCTCAAGGTCATGTCAGGCGCAACTGGCGTCCGTAGTATTGGTCTTTGTAGCTTGGCAGTTGTATAGTGTGTGTTGTTCAGGAGCATATGCACAGGTGTTTCCCGGTGACAGTGGTGGTTTACTTTGAGATTGTGACATCGATTGACCTTTTCAGAGGTCAACCGAGGTCACTGACCTCCGATGATCTGCTATTACTTTTTTGGCTTCTGGCAGTTTCTAGGACATTTTGTGACGCTGATTTCAAATATGGGATCCATTTTACATATTTATATGTTACACTGTGGCCATGAACCTCCACAGGTCAACCGAAGTCACTGACCTCAAATGACCTGACATGACCTGACATGACCTTTTTGGAATTTGGCAGTTTCTAGGACATTTTGTGACGCTGATTTCAAATTTGGCACCCATTTAGCATAATGATATGCTCATTCGCGATTCTAGCTCGATTAAATTCAATTTATACGCATTTACCATTTGGTTGAATTTTGGGTCATTGACATGACCTCGAGGTTACCTAATGACCTAAGACATTAAAATCGGGTATCAATGGCTTCCTGTCGTGACAAGCAACACGCTCGTCTTTCGAAGCTCTAGCCCAATTAGGACCGAAACGTTAGGGGGGTTGTACCCCCCCCCCCCCTGCATGGTCACGCACTGATCGGACGCTGCACGGGCGAGGGTTAGCCCGCGCGGCGCTGGGGTCTCGAGGACAGCCGAACGAGCGGTGCTGGGTGTAAATTTTACCCTCCCCTCGTATCTTCCGAATCAATGCCCGCAGCGAGACGCGCAAGGCGGCGATCGAAAGCTCTCAGTGATAAAAATATAACACACACCCGCAATTCTTAAAATAAGGTCACATGTCAGGTCACGGTCAGGTCAAGTGTCAAAATGTAAGCATTTGGGTTTTTAGGCCATACTTTCCATCCAAAGCCTTATATTGCGACTATTATCTCACAAAGTGCTTACAAATGTATAATTCATCTCCCGCATAAGTAAAAGTGAAACTGTAAGCAAAGGTCAAGGTCAAGGTCAGGTCACAAAAGGTCACAGGTCTACGAAAGCCATGCGACACATGTTGTATGGGTTATTTTACACATATAATTTGATAGTAGCAGCCATTTTCACAACCTGACCCCATATAAATGCCCTCAGGTCAAAGTTAGGTCACAATAAGGACAAAATTTGGAATTAACTAATATAAATAAACATGGCATGTTTCTAGACTATTTTTGGCTCCGAAATACAGTGGTGGCATGTATTTGTCTGTATCTGGTCAGTAAAAGCCAAAAAACGCAATAAAAAAATGACGTCATGAGTTACTTATACTTGGGAGCCATAAGTCAGTTAAAAATAAAGAAATTGCTTTGAAATTTGGTTTGGGAATCGTCCATACCCGGTTCTTGAATATATCTTCCGTTTTTTTTTTAGTCTTTGAAAAAAACTTTGTGGAAATTCTTCAACAAAACTTTGTTTTGCATTTCTTTGTGTGTCAAAATCCCCAAATTTCGAACATCCGAGATAGACATTTGGAAGAAAATGTTATTTCCTTTCTATTGACGCTATTTGCGATTTGCATCAAAACGCTATTTTCTACGATTTTTCAAACATTTAACGTTTTTTTCACTAAAAATGACACCACTTCACCAATTTAAAAAAGTTTGGCAGAAGACGTAGAATTGATGCAGCATGAGGTACTGAAAGTGTTACTTCGATATCTATCATGGTTTTCAAGTTATTGAGAAAATCCGGGAGGGGATACAATTTACCCCCCCACCCCCAGCGCCGCGCCGGTTAAAGGCGTTCACCTTGTCAATGGGGTTTTCAGTTGAGATAGCCAAGCTGTACCCCATGCTCGAAAATTGACTTGAGAAGCTTTCACATCTCCATAGAAGCCCCTTAATTAATTAAAATTGGATTGCCGGAGTCCTAGAAGCCAGAACTTGTCATGTCGTGCAAAGGAAGAACCACGTATGCCAATCGCCCGAAAACCGTGATATACGTAGTTCTTCCTTTGCACGGCAGTGGGCATCGTGACTCCTATCGCTGATTGGCTGATTTGTTGCCCTTACATCTGAGGCTTTTGATACACTCTCTGGCACGTAGTCTCTGATCATGACGCCTCGCTAATATCCGCTCAGCCGCCTGCGCGGCGCGGCGGACCCTTGTCAGAGACTGTATAGTAGGCACCAGACGGAGTCATAACAACCACTGGTGTTGTATGATGACACGTGTCATACAAAGAGACACTTACCTTTTTCTCCACAGATATCCATCTATGGTCCAAACCAAAGTCATATTTGTATTTTTGAGCTCAAGATGCTCCTTACTATCTATCAACTATCTATCAACTATCAGCAACTCTGTCAAGGAGAACTGTTCTGTCAAGGAGAACTGGTCCCTTTAAGTCGAATTGATCACTACGAAAAACAGCTCAAACCAGACTGTTTTTTCTCTTTCTGAGTGCTTGACTACGACACAACAGTATTCCATTTTCTGTTGTGGTTAAATTTCCGCTTGCCCATTCGACGTCTCGTAGCATGGCGTGGCACCAGACAAATCTCTGCGACTATGCATGGTCGCTCTTATATTCTCCGTAATTCTCTATAACTCTCCGAGCGGTATGATATAAGGAAAAACGAAACCGTGAAAGCGACATATTGGGAATATTTGCATATGTATTCTCACTTGTATATTTGTAAAAAATAATTCTGAATCTTTTGAATGGATGGTTTCCGGGGTCAGGTACCGTGATCAGCGGAGCTTTTTGCGCAATCTCTGACTTCCAACATCCGATCACGCAATTCCTGGCAACCAACACAATTTAGAAGCGACAGTCGTACGTGCCCGACATGCCCGGCCACGGTCCGTCCCACCTTCTTACATCACCCGACCTTGAACGCGACCGCTGCCACCAACCGCAGGTCATTCTAGCCAGAGGCAAATAGCGAGAGCCGAAGCGGCTCTAGCCCAGCCTGTCACACCGGGAGACCTCTGAAGCGCTGACTGGGCTACATAGGCGGACAGAACCGTCACATATTACCTAGGCCGGAATAATATCGGCCCGGATATCGGCCGATATCGGCCGGGATATGTTTTTGACGCACCACACTCTGTTTTTTAGGTGATTACCTACCAGAAAACGGCTTAAATGACTTTGAAGTGACTTTAGTTGACCTATCACGTCTTTGTGCTCCTTAGCCGCCGCGCTGAACGTTTGTGTATTATGGTGAACCATTTGCCCCGAGGCGTGGGCCATATCACCGGAGCCCCTCCCAATGACTGTCCACCGCTGCAGTCGCTCTCTGACCAGCACCAGAGCTACATAGATATGCTGGCCTACAGGGTGGGCCAGAGAAGAACACATTTAAATTATTTTACCTACCGTGTTTTTTTAAGTGCACGCGCTACATTTATGACTGCACACAGACTGCAAATTATATGGCACAACGGATCATCACAAAAGTTTACATAAAAATGTAAACCGACAAGCAAAAATAGTTTTGAGTTGAGGTGCACTTCTTAACCAAATTTCTTAACGAAACCAGGCGGCATTACCTACATAAATGAAATGTTGACCACCGAAAACTCGATCTCGCCCCTGGGAGCAAGTCTATCCAAAAGCAGATCATAGAACTTCACAATTTTTATATTACAATTTCGGAACGGTGGCAAAAACCGAACTGCCTGGAAGTGTTCGCATTGCCAGGCTGGAGGCCAGCATCCAACGGGTGGCTGCCTCTGTCCTTCAGACCCCGAAAAAGGTCCACACAGCGTTGCTCAGTCACTGCACATCAACAGGACGATTTTGCGTAGAATATTACAGGTGTAACCTTAGGTAGTTTAAACAAAAACTTGGTCAAGAAGTACGTCTGAACTCAAAATTATTTTTACTTGTCGGTTCACATTTGTACGTATTTTGTATACTCCGTCGTGCGATCTAATTTGCTTTTTTCTCTCCAAAAATCATCAATATAGCACGCGCCTTTAAAGGCATGGAACACAAAATTCAAGGTACTTTTCTCTCGCCCACCCAGCACGTACAAGTACATACATACGTTTCTGAGGTGAGATTAGGATGGAGACGGAGACAGAAACCAAGGCGAGAGGAGATGCCGAAATATAATCAACTGTTTTTTATCGGAAAAATGGTGAATCTGTGCACTTCTTATTCCACCCATTTACCTTTTCCTCTGATCTCTCTCATATCCTCTCTAGCCCTGCATCTATCTCCGTGTCTCTGTCGCTATCTATGTTTTCCCGTGTTCGTCCTCGTCATCTCTCTCCTGTTGAATGCAGTCTGTTTAGCCCTCCCCTTCTCACTCTCTTGTAGGTATCCTGTATACATCTACATCACTTTTCTCTCTCCACCCCCCCCCCCTTTCAACTCACCTTGTCCCAGCCTCCTCTCGGCCGCAGCACGCCGTCGCCTGACGGCCGTGCTCTCAGCCGCGCGTCGTGCCCTGCGCTGGCGGCTGCTCCCCCGGCCGCTCCGTAGCAGCACCTCAGCACCCTGCGGGGTGTGCTGACGGCCCCCGGGCTTCTGAGGCCTCCTATGCACGACAGTACTGGGTCAGCGATGTGTTGTGCGCTGTTTCCCCAGAGACGCCAGTTGA
The DNA here is from genome assembly GCA_036785665.1 of Chirona hameri. Lineage (NCBI taxonomy): Eukaryota > Metazoa > Arthropoda > Thecostraca > Balanomorpha > Balanidae > Chirona > Chirona hameri. The sequence goes on along the minus strand of JAXIVJ010005225.1, from coordinate 56,601 downwards.
AACGGTGCCGTCCTGGCATGTGATTGAACTATATTTCCATAATCCTTGCATGCTATACTATAACAAGAACGTGACTTTGGAGAGAGGTATGAGTTTTTAATGGCCCTCACACCATTGCCCGACATGACGTTATTTTGAGCGGCCCGAGCGGAACGAGGCACGCTAAATGCTTGTTCGGGGTGGCCACGGACTTCCCCCGAACGGATTTATTGGCTTGTTCGGGGTGGCCACGGACTTCCCCCGAACGGATTTATTGGCTTGTTCGGGGTGGCCACGGACTTCCCCCGAACAGATTTATTGGCTTGTTCGGGGTGGCCACGGACTTCCCCCGAACGGATTTATTGGCTTGTTCGGGGTGGCCACGGACTTCCCCCGAACAGATTTATTGGCTTGTTCGGGGTGGCCACGGACTTCCCCCGAACGGATTTATTGGCTTGTTCGGGGTGGCCACGGACTTCCCCCGAACGGATTTATTGGCTTGTTCGGGGTGGCCACGGACTTCCCCCGAACGGATTTATTGGCTTGTTCGGGGTGGCCACGGACTTCTCCCGAACATATTTATTGGCTTGTTCGGGGTGGCCACGGACTTCCCCCGAACGGATTTATTGGCTTGTTCGGGGTGGCCACGGACTTCCCCCGAACGGATGTATTGGCTTGTTCGGGGTGGCCACGGACTTCCCCCGAACGGATTTATTGGCTTGTTCGGGGTGGCCACGGACTTCCCCCGAACGGATTTATTGGCTTGTTCGGGGTAGCCACGGACTTCCCCCGAACGGATTTATTGGACGGCCCGTGCCCGCCGGAAAGCGTGTGACGTCACGCAGTGACGGCAGAAAAAATAAACGAAATACACTTTGATCACTTCAACAACATAACTGAATTCAAATATCGTCACGGATGCCAATTTCGTGGGTTGAGGGGGAGGTAATGTTACCCTTTCTCCATCCCTGTGACACACAGCCTTTTTCACATGGTGACCGGCTCAAGTGCAACTTTTCGATAAAACCGACACACAGCCCAGACCGGCACAGCAGTATGCTGATGTAACCCAGTCCAGTGTAGCGTGGTACATCTATTAAAATTTCCTATTAAAATTATGTGTGGCTATTGACCGTAGCCGGCCCGACTCCCAGACGGACCGGGCCGAACCCAGCCGGCCTCCGCCCTTCTCTCCAGACGAAAACGACACTGGTAAAAACAGTACGCGACCCTCTAGACCACACGTTTTCAACAAAGCCATGATGGCCGCCATTAGCAGGCAGTCAGTGGCAGTCAGCCATTAGCAGTCAGTTATGGCCCGCAGGGAACGCGAGCCTGGCGAAGCTCCCTCTGAATCCTATCATTCAACGTAGGAGATTTTGCCAACGAACTCTCTCTCTCTGGGTGCTCAATGACGTCACCGTCGTGCAATATGCCGATGACGTGCAGATAATGGTTAGTGGCAAAAAGCAGGACATGACCCAACTCACCGAGCGAATGGAGAACGCGATCCACTCCACGCACCAGTGGTTCTGCCATCATGGAATGAAAATCAACGAAAATAAAACTCAAATGCTCATGATAGGTACGCCTGCCATGCTGAGAGGAGTGGCGCCAGTGACGATCACATTCAACGGGTCTCAACTTCACGACTCAAAGACTCAAATGACTTCGGCACCACGATTGATAGGCATCTCAACTTGGGGGCCGGGCGGCTCAGTTGGTAGAGTGTCGGACTCGGAATCCAAGGGTTCCGGGTTCGAGTCTGGCTACTGGCGCAAGTCATTCGGTTCCCCGCCCCGGAGGGGAGTGGTTCTGCTCCCCACCCGCGGCGGCATATAGCTATAGGCTGGACTACGAGGTGGGCGAGAATCACTCCCCAACCCAACCCCCGCCCCCCCAACAAACAAACAAAAAATATATATCAACTTCGAGGCTCACATCAATACTGTTGTAAAGAGGTGCACCGGCACCCTCATGGCACTAGCGCACGCGCGACATGTCATCCCCTGCTCCACTCTACTCAGTATAGTGCAGGCTTTAGCGTTGTCCATAGTGCGCTACTGTCTATCGGGGTACGAGTCCTGCTGTGACACGCAGTTACATAGAATCCAGAAGATGATCAACTTTTGTGCGCGGGTAATTAGTGGAAGACGGCACTACGACCATATATCTGACGTGCTAATGGAGCTTGGCTGGATGACCGCCAAACAACTGGTCGAATACAATGATGAGTGCACTGTTCGCCCAGTGCTGATCACGGGTTATCTCGACTACATCCTAGGGACGATAGGAGCGCCCGCGAGGCAGCAACACGCGCACAATACGAGACAAGCCGATCCCCACACCGTACCGCACATCCGTACTGAGGTTGGCCGGTGACGCCTGTGTTACCGTGGTGTTACAATGCTAAACCGATCGAGTGTAGACGTAAATGGCCCTGGTTATCGCGCGCAGCTCAAGCGCGAAATTCTGAGTCACAGTGAAGGCCGTTGACTGTCGCTAGAGATGCATCGTGCATCGGAACTCGGTACCTGATTTATGCAATGTTTTAGTTATATCGACGTTCTAATCCTTATACTTGTTTACCTATGATGACGTGCGTATGTGAAAAGCCAGCCTGTCGTGGACCTCATGCGAATACAATCTGAATCTGAATCAGAATCTGAATCTGAACCCCCACCGTCAGCGAATCACATCATTCTGCATGAATCCGCACCACCAGAGCTACCACATCCTTCCCTCCCCCTCTCCATCCTTTCCCCCCTCCCCCGACGCACACACGGCCGGCGCACCGCTGGACGTCACGGGACTCAAGATGTCACCAAATAAGGGCATCGCCGGGAGCGACACGGAGGGCACCAAGCAACGGCGGCGTAAGCAGAAGTATAAAGAAATCAAAGCAACAAGAGGAGTTGATGGAAAATAATGATTAAAGAACTGATGCCAAGAACAAATCGTGAAAGTAGTTAATCACCATATCCTATCGACATATCTATGATCGGCGGTTGAAAAGCGATAGATCATTACGGATCAAGTGATATGATGGACCAATCTGGATGCAAATGTTCAACGGAAAGCACGTGGTGGCCGTCAAACATAGCTAAGAGGGGTAATTAAAGCCGATACAGCAAGACCGATCAATATCATGACAAGCACAACGGTCGATCAGAACATTCGGATTCTCCATAGGCACGTCACATATTCTGAATGTTGTCATAAATCGGAAGCAGCAAGAATGACGATGAAAATGCCATCTAAAGGGTCAAAATAGCTGGAGAAAAGCAGAGTCAATGACCACAACTCCTTACCAAATCACCGTAGCAAGGATATAAATAATGTATAAAATATATAAAATATGAAAACCCATCCGAAAAGGAGAGAAACTACCAATTAAAAGAATGCGGGTACAAGATAGATCAGCAATAAATATGAAGCACCAGCAACGTATCACGAAACAAGAACTGAAAGGGCGTGTCCCGTTATCAACAATTAAATCCGACTAAAGAAGTCAGATAAGTTATTTTTCCAGAAGGTTCTAAGCTCAAAATTGAATATGAAAAGGCGTCAGCAGCTCGAAGAATTAGTAAGCACCAAGTACAGAGACGCTCGGTCAATCAGAGGACTCAGGGTCCCTGCAGCCGCCGGCAGCCGCTAACCCGAAGATTATAAAAAGAGGCAACGTCGCACAGAGAAGGGGGCACACGAGGACAGGCGACGGCGGGACGTGGCAGACGAGACCGGAGGTTACAGCCGCTGACAGCGCTACAATGTGAGTGTTCTCTGCCGCAGGTATGCGCTGACAGTCTGCTCGCTCCTTTCCATGTCCCTTCCCCACCGTTTTCCCTCACTTAGCCAGGCCCGTGACCCTTGCCAAGCGAAATAAAGTAGAATATACCATGCCAGCCAATTCGGCGAGAGAAGCTAAATTATGTGAGTTAAGTTACCGTCCAGACTGGGAACCTTAACCCTCGCCCTACGGGAGGGGGGCTGACAGGCCCCCCTCCCCCCTGAGGTTTTTCTTGAATAACCTTTGACACATGGAGTGCACCTTGCTGAAATGTTTGGTAGCTGAGTTTACAACAATTATACGTAGGTTGTACAAATGTAATTGAAATTGGTCAAGAAGTGTGGGAGATAATAATGTTTTGATGACGTCATGTTGGTAAAAAAAGAAGGAAAAATCGTAGAAAACAGAGTTTTAAAGAAAATTGCAAACGCAATTCACCAAAGATGCAAAATGGCATTTTCTTTAAAATTGCAGTCTTTGATTTTCAAAATTTTGGGTTTTTGACCCCTAAAATAAAAAAAAGCTGATTTGTTTTGGAAAAATCCCCACAAAATCACAATTAAAGATATTAGAAAAACCGGAATATATGTGAGAGAACTGAGTATGGGTAATACCCATACCAAATTTAAAAGCAATATCTTCATTTTTGACTGAGTGATGGCTTCCTAAGTGTAAGAAACTGATGACGTCATTTTTTTAATCACTTTTTTAAAAACATTTTTGGACAAGATACGAACAAATAATTACCTTTTTTGTATTTCTGAGCCAAAACTGGTTTAGGAACATGCCTTTTTATTTACATTTATCAATTTCTAATTTTGAAGTTTTCTGAAGAGCAAAATCGCTGTTCTGGACGTGGTAAATCCGAGGTCATTCACTTGACCTGGAAGGTCATCCGTTGAGCTGAAACCTAAAAATCGCATACTGTTAGATTGCTCTCATGACAGGCAACATGCTGGTTCTTGCCGCATTGCTCTAAGTTGCTTGGTTTGGAAGTTAACAGGGGGGGCTGTCAGGCCCCTCCCCCCGTAGGGCGAAGGTGAAAAGAGCTCCCGTAGGGCGAGGGTTAAAAGGGGGTAGATACGTAGCGAATTAACATGTGGTGAGTAGGTGTATGTAGAATCGGCAGGTCAGTAGGCCTCGTGTGCGCGGTAGGAATGATATTGTATGTACGCTTGTTATTGGTGTATAGTTCCATCGGTGTTGGAACCACGCGTTAATTAAGATTACATTAGGAATAAGCATTGCAGTGCTGGTTCAGCGCATTTTCCGGAGTCAGTACACTTGCCAATAGCCGATGCTTTGTATATACGCACGATAGGAATTACGTACTGTACGGTTCTACAATCGTGTAATATCTATCTGACATTGTAGTCAACGTGTATATACGCACGGTATGAATTAAGTACTGCACGGTTCTACAATCGTGTAATACCTATCTGACTTTGTAGTCAACGTGGTTCAGACTGATGTGCACTCAGACACGGTTAAGCTGAAATTGACCGACAGTAGAGTTCAGGCATTTGTCATACCATCTATTCAATCGCGATTAAACGTTTGTATCTTAGAATTGGAGAGGTGTACGAAAGTGGGTACTGCACTGAGCCGATTGATGACTAGAGGACACGAGACCGGGGCTAGGACGTTCTGATAACGAGCCCAGCGCTTTTCAGACTGGCATGCAGACATGAGGGGTACGAACGATTGATCATTGTAGGCACACAATGCTAATACTCTTAGATTAAAATAACCGGTTCATTTTGGTTCATTTGCTGGCCTAGGTTCACGATTACTTTAGATGTCAAAGGAATTATAGTAACGATGGTGCTCGCAGGGAAGGGGGGTAGTTTAACAGTACGCCGACCGACCAGAGGTTGGCCGCCAGTAAATCGAGCGCGTATCCGTCATGAGGAGGATGAACAGTATATGTAACAGCTCAGCACTTCAGTACTTACGTTAGACACTCATAGAACGCAAGGGCCGGCTCATTCGGGATAAGTATTACAGATAGGACGCACGGGCTAGAGAGTCAATGTTCAAAATTGGAAATTGTGCAACTTCGTCATGCTGTATTGGCTTAACCCATGGGGTATTCCACGACATTTCGACAATTTTTCCCCCCATAAATGTTAACCCTCATCTCTCACTTTTTGTTCAAAATTTGTCTATAGGGTTATCTTGGGTTTTGAATTCAGCTGTGGCAATATAAGCTTTATCTGACCTCAGGTTTTCCAGTTATAGCCTCGGGCACTTTGGCAAGGTCACGCTGCAGGTGTATTTTTGGAGGCCGAAATATTGCATTTGACATAACCAAATGTCAAAAATACCTATATGACTGAATTCGCAATGAAACGGAGATTCTATTTCGGGGCTTTGTTGCGTGACCTTGAATGACTTTGACTCCGTGACCTCGTGTCCTTCTTTCGTTGACCTCGTATGACCCCGGGTACACCTCTGATTTCGATTTTTTACTCTTCAAAATACTCGTCAATATATTGACTAACAACGCAACAAATAAAAAAGTGCGTTTTTTCTCTAATTTCCATATTTTCCGTCGATATACGTGCGTGTTTTCGAATTACCCCCAAGTAGCGGACGAATATCTGCAAACCTATGGGACTGATTTGGGTGGGGTCTTCGCCATTCGATCCGGCGAGGTCCAAGACAGTGCCATTTTGAGTTTTTTTTTCTACTTTGGTTTAATCTAAGTGGACCAAATTGGACCAAAACCGCTCAAAAATCGTTGTCGACAACGTCATGCTCAAAAACTATTGGACTGATTTGGGCGTTGTCTTCACTATTCGATCTGGCGTGGTCTAAGACGGTGCACTTTTGAGTTTGATCTATTTTGGTCTAATCTAAGTGAACCGAATTGGACCAAAAATTCCCAAATTCGTTGCCGACAACATCATACTACAAAATTATGGGACCCATTTGGGCGGGTTTTTCATCATTCGATCCGGCGTGGTCCTAAACGACGACGTTTTGAGTTTTATCTATTTGGGTCCAATCTAAGTGGACCAAATTGGACCAAAACCACCAAGAGGTGGACCAAAACCGCAGACGACGTCATACTCCGAACTTATGGGACCGATTTGGGCGGAGTCTTCACCATTCGATCCGGCGTGGTCTGAAACGGTGCCATATTGAGTTTGATCTACTTTGGTCAAATTTAAGTGAACCAACATTCCAGTTTTGTTTTACCAAAACCGCCAAACATCGTTGCCGACGACGTCATGCTCCGAACCTATGGGACCGATTTGGGTGGGGTCTTCACTATTCGATCCGTCGTAGTCCAAAACGGGGCAGTTTTGAGTTCAATCCACTTTGGTCTAAATCTAAGTTGACCCAATTGGACCCAAACCGCCAAAAATCGTTGCAGACGACGTCCTACTCCGAACATATGGGACCGATTTGAACAGAATCTTCCCAATTCGATCCGGCTTGGTCTAAACGGTGCCGTTTTAACTTTTATCCACTTTGGTTCAATGGAAGTGAACCAAATTGGACCAAAACAGCCAAAAATCGTTGCCGACGTCAAGCTCCGAACCTATGGAACCGATTTGGACGGGGTTTTCACCATTCGATCCGTTTTGGACCACGCCCGATGGCTGCGTGGTGTTGTTCGTTGCCCCGGCAATGTGTATACCAAAAATCGGGTCTCTAGCTGCAATGGTAGCTGAGATATTCGCCCGTTATCCCTCCCCCTTGGGGGTAATTTGCAAACACGCACGCATGTTGGCGGAACATATGGAAATTAGAGGAAAAACGCACTATATTTTTTTTTTTTTTGCGTTGTTAGGCAATATATTGACAAGTATTTTACGATGCGAAAAATTAAAATCAGAGGTATACCAGGGGTCACACGAGGTCAACGAAAAAAAGGTCACGAGGTCACGGTTTCAAGGTCATTAAAAAACAAATCAAGGTCACGAGGTCACGCAAAAATCCCAGAAATATAATTTCTGTTTCATTGCGAATTCAGCCATGTAATTATTTTGTATATTTAGTTAAGTCAAATGCGTTATTTTGGCCTCCAAAAATACCGCTGCCGCGTGACATTGCCAAAATGTCCGAGGGTATAACTCGAAAACCTGAGATCAGATCGAGCTAATATTGCCCCAGCAGAATTTGGGACCCAAGATAACCATATAGACCAATTTTGAACAAAAAGTGAGAGATGAGGGCTAAAAATTTTGGGAAAAAAATGTCAAAATGTCGTGAAATGCCCCATGGGCTAAGCCAATACAGCATGACGAAGTTGCACAATTTCAACGCTTTCAGATTCACTTAACATTGGTGCAATGCATATTATTTTGTTAACTGCTGATCCATGTCAAGGGCGAAATTGAAAATTGCACAGTTGAATTCCACGCTCTAGAGTATCTCAATCATGAATTATGATTATTACAGACCATTTGGAAGTACTCATTTCTTCAAACGAGGACACCCAGGCTATTGCATTTTTCAAGAGATTTCGATTCCATTTTTTCGTTTCTTCCTAGCTATCATAGATCCAGAGCTATTTTTGGGTTTGTGGTGGAATGTAGTATATTTGGAACATTTGACCTATGGTGACCCTCAATATTGACACTGAGTCAAACAATTGGCCAAAATAGTTTCGACATGATTTTTGACGAGCTGTCGAACGGTGTTTTATTTTATTCCGGCTATACCACAGGAGCCGAGTTAGAAGGGGGGGGGGGGCGTTTAGACTCCCCCCCCCCTCCCCCAGCACGGCGAAGGTGGCGCCGGCACTGGCAAGGCACGGGTTAATTATGTGAAGAAGAAAACATATTATCTCTTTTAGGTTATGTTGTAAAACATTGGTAGGGACCAGACAGGCATTGGTGGGGCCCAAATGAGCATTGGTGAGGCTTGGGCCCTACTGGGATGTGTTAAGACGAATATAGTCCCGCTACACACACAAACCCGTTTTTTTTTGCGGGGCGAGGATGCACGGACAGTCCATGGTCCCGATGGCCTGGTATGCTGCGCCGCAGGTCTAACGTACTTGTATTCATATTTAGCTGAAGGTTCGAGACCGAATCAGGGGAACTTTTGTGTGTGAACGAATGTGACCGGCACACCAGCGGCGGTGAGTGTACCGGCCTTTTGATTGGCTGGTGGCTGTGACCGAGGCAAGGTCAGGGGCTAACCGAGAGCGAGAGGTCAGCCCAGGACTGAGATCGCCAGGTGAGAACGCTGCTCTGTTAGCCTCCTATCCGACCTGAGCCGGTGTACCGCGTTGATAATAACGACACGGTGCGCTTACTGCCAGGACGATTCCCTGCGGTGTAGACCTTGGGCGCTTGGTAGTCCGAGCGTGCGACCTGGTTGCTTGGTGTCCCGAGCACTCGCCCAATGTCTGCTTGATATTTGAAGCACGCAGTTCCCGAAACCCTCCTGCCATGGCAACATCGCTCGACACAGCCTAGGTTTATATAAGCGAATGCAATAGCTATAGGTACCTATACCGTTATTTGTATTGCTCTTGAGCCAGAGGGTTACGTTGTGATCACAACTGTTCACGTTAATGGCGTTAATGTTTCAAATGGGCATGGTGGGCAATAGACACCCCGAAATAATTTGATCTGTGTCTGTGGCTGAAGAAAGGGGTTAATCGAAAGCAGAATTACCCGCCAATATATTACGTAACAATAACATCATGAAGGGCTTCTGGTAACCCTGCAAACAATTCAAATTCGACAAATGACACGTTATTTGTATCGTTGTCAATTTCCTTTACCATATGGTTTTGATAAGTTGTTTTTGGTTGAACTTTTTAAAAGAATCGTGGAATTCGACACCTCACATGTCATTAAAAGTTATAAGATTCAGTAGTAACTTTGTAGGAAATATGGCAGAATTTCCGCAGTAGATACGCATTTTACGTTTAGGCTTAATAATAGCCGTTTTCACGAAGGATTATTGCGCTGAAAAGTTTCTGAAAAGTTTCGGAAAAGTTGCTGAAAAGTTTTGGTATAGAAGTCTTAGTATATTATGCATTCCAAGAACTAATTACTGATTTAGGCGATACTATCACTATTCAATAGTTATGGAAACACGTATTGAGCTCATAACAAGTTTATGATACAACATTGGCCGTTTTTAAAGAACATATGCGTCTCGAGTCCATTCGTTCAGTTTAGCATACCGTCATACTAGTTACTAAATCTGGCAGCGTCATGGATCACAGGTCTGTCTGCGCTTGCGCAGTGATGTGCCAGCATAGATTCGCCGCCGCTTCCGACCCGCGTACCGCACGCAATGGGCAAAGCCAAGCCGCACAGGCCGGCCGCCGGATTGGGCCGGATTGGGTGAGTCCATTGCGTCCAATTGCGTCACACGCCACAGAATGTTCTGAATCGTTCCGAAGTTTTGACAAGTTTCAGTAGGTGGTGATCTGGCATCACAACTGACCTATCAATACTTATCGTGCTAATTACCACCAAACCGCAATTTTTTCAACATATTATATTATTACCAACAAGGGCGGATCCAGGGGGGAGCGAACGGGGCCATGCCCCCCCCCCCAAGCCTGTTAAGGGGGAACTATGTTTTGGCTCCCCAAGACGTGAAGTCTATTACATGCTATATTTGCGTTTTTAGAACGGTACGGGACATCCCAAAATTGCAGCAGTCAAAATCCAGCTATGGATTTTTGTCAAAACTTCGGAACGATTCAGAACATTCTGTGGCGTGTGACGCAATTGGACGCAATGGACTCACCCAATCCGGCCCAATCCGGCGGCCGGCCTGTGCGGCTTGGCTTTGCCCATTGCGTGCGGTACGCGGGTCGGAAGCGGCGGCGAATCTATGCTGGCACATCACTGCGCATGCGCAGACAGACCTGTGATCCATGACGCTGCCAGATTTAGTAATTAGTATGACGGTATGCTAAACTGAACGAATGGACTCGAGACGCATATGTTCTTTAAAAACGGCCAATGTTGTATCATACACTTGTTATGAGCTCAATACGTGTTTCCATAACTATTGAATAGTGATAATATCGCCTAAATCAGTAATTAGTTCTTGGAATGCATAATATACTAAGACTTCTATACCAAAACTTCTCAGCAACTTTTCCGAAACTTTTCAGAAACTTTTCAGCGCAATAATCCTTCGTGAAAACGGCTATTATTAAGCCTAAACGTAAAATGCGTATCTACTGTGGAAATTCTGCCATATTTCCTACAAAGTTACTACTGAATCTTATAACTTTTAATGACATGTGAGGTGTCGAATTCCACGATTCTTTTAAAATGTTCAACCAAAAACAACTTATCAAAACCATATGGTAAAGGAAATTGACAACGATACAAATAACGTGTCATTTGTCGGATTTGAATTTTGTGCAGGGTTACCAGAAGCCCTTCATGATGTTATTGTTACGTAATATACTGGCGGGTAATTCTGCTTTCGATTAACCCCTTTCTTCAGCCACAGACACAGATCAAATTATTTCGGGGTGTCTATTGCCACGATTCTTTTTGTTAAGCCCATTTTGCCCATTTGAAATGCCCATTTGAAATCATAATGCCCATTTGAAAACATTAACGCCATTAACGTGTGAACAGTTGTGATCACAACGTAACCCTCTGGCTCAAGAGCAATACAAATAACGGTATAGGTACCTATAGCTATTGCATTCGCTTCTATAAACATAGGCTGTGTCGGGCGATGTTGCCATGGCAGGAGGGTTTCGGGAACTGCGTGCTTCAAATATCAAGCAGACATTGGGCGAGTGCTCGGGACACCAAGCAACCAGGTCGCACGCTCGGACTACCAAGCGCCCAAGGTCTACACCGCAGGGAATCGTCCTGGCAGTAAGCGCACCGTGACGTTATTATCAACGCGGTACACCGGCTCAGGTCGGATAGGAGGCTAACAGAGCAGCGTTCTCACCTGGCGATCTCAGTCCTGGGCTGACCTCTCGCTCTCGGTTAGCCCCTGACCTTGCCTCGGTCACAGCCACCAGCCAATCAAAAGGCCGGTACACTCACCGCCGCTGGTGTGCCGGTCACATTCGTTCACACACAAAAGTTCCCCTGATTCGGTCTCGAACCTTCAGCTAAATATGAATACAAGTACGTTAGACCTGCGGCGCAGCATACCAGGCCATCGGGACCATGGACTGTCCGTGCATCCTCGCCCCGCAAAAAAAAACTGGTTTGTGTGTGTAGCGGGACTATATTCGTCTTAACACATCCCAGTAGGGCCCAAGCCTCACCAATGCTCATTTGGGCCCCACCAATGCCTGTCTGGTCCCTACCAATGTTTTACAACATAACCTAAAAGAGATAATATGTTTTCTTCTTCACATAATTAACCCGTGCCTTGCCAGTGCCGGCGCCACCTTCGCCGTGCTGGGGGAGGGGGGGGGGAGTCTAAACGCCCCCCCTTCTAACTCGGCTCCTGTGGTATAGCCGGAATAAAATAAAACACCGTTCGACAGCTCGTCAAAAATCATGTCGAAACTATTTTGGCCAATTGTTTGACTCAGTGTCAATATTGAGGGTCACCATAGGTCAAATGTTCCAAATATACTACATTCCACCACAAACCCAAAAATAGCTCTGGATCTATGATAGCTAGGAAGAAACGAAAAAATGGAATCGAAATCTCTTGAAAAATGCAGTAGCCTGGGTGTCCTCGTTTGAAGAAATGAGTACTTCCAAATGGTCTGTAATAATCATAATTCATGATTGAGATACTCTAGAGCGTGGAATTCAACTGTGCAATTTTCAATTTCGCCCTTGACATGGATCAGCAGTTAACAAAATAATATGCATTGCACCAATGTTAAGTGAATCTGAAAGTGTTGAAATTGTGCAACTTCGTCATGCTGTATTGGCTTAGCCCATGGGGCATTTCACGACATTTGGACATTTTTTTCCCAAAATTTTTAGCCCTCATCTCTCACTTTTTGTTCAAAATTGGTCTATATGGTTATCTTGGGTCCCAAATTCTGCTGTGGCAATATTAGCTCGATCTAATCTCAGGTTTTCGAGTTATACCCTCGGACATTTTGGCAATGTCACGCGGCAGCGGTATTTTTGGAGGCCAAAATAACGCATTTGACTTAACTAAATATACAAAATAATTACATGGCTGAATTCGCAATGAAACAGAAATTATATTTCTGGGATTTTTGCGTGACCTCGTGACCTTGATTTGTTTTTTAATGACCTTGAAACCGTGACCTCGTGACCTTTTTTTCGTTGACCTCGTGTGACCCCTGGTACACCTCTGATTTTAATTTTTCGCATCGTAAAATACTTGTCAATATATTGCCTAACAACGCAAAAAAATAAAAATATAGTGCGTTTTTCCTCTAATTTCCATATGTTCCGCCAACATGCGTGCGTGTTTGCAAATTACCCCCAAGGGGAGGGATAACGGGCGAATATCTCAGCTACCATTGCAGCTAGAGACCCGATTTTTGGTATACACATTGCCGGGGCAACGAACAACACCACGCAGCCATCGGGCGTGGTCCAAAACGGATCGAATGGTGAAAACCCCGTCCAAATCGGTCCCATAGGTTCGGAGCTTGACGTCGGCAACGATTTTTGGCTGTTTTGGTCCAATTTGGTTCACTTCCATTGAACCAAAGTGGATAAAAGTTAAAACGGCACCGTTTAGACCAAGCCGGATCGAATTGGGAAGATTCCGTTCAAATCGGTCCCATATGTTCGGAGTAGGACGTCGTCTGCAACGATTTTTGGCGGTTTGGGTCCAATTGGGTCAACTTAGATTTAGACCAAAGTGGATTAAACTCAAAACTGCCCCGTTTTGGACTACGACGGATCGAATAGTGAAGACCCCACCCAAATCGGTCCCATAGGTTCGGAGCATGACGTCGTCGGCAACGATGTTTGGCGGTTTTGGTAAAACAAAACTGGAATGTTGGTTCACTTAAATTTGACCAAAGTAGATCAAACTCAATATGGCACCGTTTCAGACCACGCCGGATCGAATGGTGAAGACTCCGCCCAAATCGGTCCCATAAGTTCGGAGTATGACGTCGTCTGCGGTTTTGGTCCACCTCTTGGTGGTTTTGGTCCAATTTGGTCCACTTAGATTGGACATAAATAGATAAAACTAAAACGTCGTCGTTTAGGACCACGCCGGATCGAATGATGAAAAACCCGCCCAAATGGGTCCCATAATTTTGTAGTATGATGTTGTCGGCAACGAATTTGGGAATTTTTGGTCCAATTCGGTTCACTTAGATTAGACCAAAATAGATCAAACTCAAAAGTGCACCGTCTTAGACCACGCCAGATCGAATAGTGAAGACAACGCCCAAATCAGTCCAATAGTTTTTGAGGATGACGTTGTCGACAACGATTTTTGAGCGGTTTTGGTCCAATTTGGTCCACTTAGATTAAACCATAGTAGAAAAAAAACTCAAAATGGCACTGTCTTGGACCTCGCCGGATCGAATGGCGAAGACCCCACCCAAATCAGTCCCATAGGTATGCAGATATTCGTCCGCTACTCCTCCCCTTTGGGGGTAATTCGAAAACACGCACGTATATCGACGGAAAATATGGAAATTAGAGAAAAAACGCACTTTTTTATTTGTTGCGTTGTTAGTCAATATATTGACGAGTATTTTGAAAAGTAAAAAATCGAAATCAGAGGTGTACCCGGGGTCATACGAGGTCAACGAAAGAAGGACACGAGGTCACGGAGTCAAAGTCATTCAAGGTCACGCAACAAAGCCCCGAAATAGAATCTCCGTTTCATTGCGAATTCAGCCATATAGGTATTTTTGACATTTGGTTATGTCAAATGCAATATTTCGGCCTCCAAAAATACACCTGCAGCGTGACCTTGCCAAAATGCCCGAGGCTATAACTGGAAAACCTGAGGTCAGATAAAGCTTATATTGCCACAGCTGAATTCAAAACCCAAGATAACCCTATAGACAAATTTTGAACAAAAAGTGAGAGATGAGGGTTAACATTTATGGGGGGAAAAATTGTCGAAATGTCGTGGAATACCCCATGGGTTAAGCCAATACAGCATGACGAAGTTGCACAATTTCCAATTTTGAACATTGACTCTCTAGCCCGTGCGTCCTATCTGTAATACTTATCCCGAATGAGCCGGCCCTTGCGTTCTATGAGTGTCTAACGTAAGTACTGAAGTGCTGAGCTGTTACATATACTGTTCATCCTCCTCATGACGGATACGCGCTCGATTTACTGGCGACCAACTTCTGGTCGGTCGGCGTACTGTTAAACTACCCCCCTTCCCTGCGAGCACCATCGTTACTATAATTCCTTTGACATCTAAAGTAATCGTGAACCTAGGCCAGCAAATGAACCAAAATGAACCGGTTATTTTAATCTAAGAGTATTAGCATTGTGTGCCTACAATGATCAATCGTTCGTACCCCTCATGTCTGCATGCCAGTCTGAAAAGCGCTGGGCTCGTTATCAGAACGTCCTAGCCCCGGTCTCGTGTCCTCTAGTCATCAATCGGCTCAGTGCAGTACCCACTTTCGTACACCTCTCCAATTCTAAGATACAAACGTTTAATCGCGATTGAATAGATGGTACGACAAATGCCTGAACTCTACTGTCGGTCAATTTCAGCTTAACCGTGTCTGAGTGCACATCAGTCTGAACCACGTTGACTACGATGTCAGATAGGTATTACACGATTGTAGAACCGTGCAGTACTTAATTCATATCGTGCGTATATACACGTTGACTACAATGTCAGATAGATATTACACGATTGTAGAACCGTACAGTACGTAATTCCTATCGTGCGTATATACAAAGCATCGGCTATTGGCAAGTGTACTGACTCCGGAAAATGCGCTGATCCAGCACTGCAATGCTTATTCCTAATGTAATCTTAATTAACGCGTGGTTCCAACACCGATGGAACTATACACCAATAACAAGCGTACATACAATATCATTCCTACCGCGCACACGAGGCCTACTGACCTGCCGATTCTACATACACCTACTCACCACATGTTAATTCGCTACGTATCTACCTCCTTTTAACCCTCGCCCTACGAGAGCTCTTTTCACCTTCGCCCTACGGGGAGGGGCCTGACAGCCCCCCTGTTAACTTCCAAACCAAGCAACTTAGAGCAATGCGGCAAGAACCAGCATGTTGCCTGTCATGAGAGGAATCTAACAGTACGCGATTTTTAGGTTTCAGCTCAACGGATGACCTTCCAGGTCAAGTGAATGACCTCGGATTTACCACGTCCAGAACAGCGATTTTGCTCTTCAGAAAACTTCAAAATTAGAAATTGATAAATGTAAATAAAAATGCATGTTCCTAAACCAGTTTTGGCTCAGAAATACAAAAAAGGTAAATATTTGTTCGTATCTTGTCCAAAAATGTTTAAAAAAAGTGATTAAAGAAATGACGTCATCAGTTTCTTACACTTAGGAAGCCATCACTCAGTCAAAAATGAAGATATTGCTTTTAAATTTGGTATGGGTATTACCCATACTCAGTTCTCTCACATATATTCCGGTTTTTCTAATATCTTTAATTGTGATTTTGTAGGGATTTTTCCAAAACAAATCAGTTTTTTTTTTATTTTAGGGGTCAAAAACCCAAAATTTTGAAAATCAAAGACTGCAATTTTAAAGAAAATGCCATTTTGCATCTTTGGTGAATTGCGTTTGCAATTTTCTTTAAAACTCTGTTTTCTACGATTTTTCCTTCTTTTTTTACCAACATGACGTCATCAAAACATTATTATCTCCCACACTTCTTGACCAATTTCAATTACATTTGTACAACCTACGTATAATTGTTGTAAACTCAGCTACCAAACATTTCAGCAAGGTGCACTCCATGTGTCAAAGGTTATTCAAGAAAAACCTCAGGGGGGAGGGGGGCCTGTCAGCCCCCCTCCCGTAGGGCGAGGGTTAAGGTTCCCAGTCTGGACGGTAACTTAACTCACATAATTTAGCTTCTCTCGCCGAATTGGCTGGCATGGTATATTCTACTTTATTTCGCTTGGCAAGGGTCACGGGCCTGGCTAAGTGAGGGAAAACGGTGGGGAAGGGACATGGAAAGGAGCGAGCAGACTGTCAGCGCATACCTGCGGCAGAGAACACTCACATTGTAGCGCTGTCAGCGGCTGTAACCTCCGGTCTCGTCTGCCACGTCCCGCCGTCGCCTGTCCTCGTGTGCCCCCTTCTCTGTGCGACGTTGCCTCTTTTTATAATCTTCGGGTTAGCGGCTGCCGGCGGCTGCAGGGACCCTGCGTCCTCTGATTGACCGAGCGTCTCTGTACTTGGTGCTTACTAATTCTTCGAGCTGCTGACGCCTTTTCATATTCAATTTTGAGCTTAGAACCTTCTGGAAAAATAACTTATCTGACTTCTTTAGTCGGATTTAATTGTTGATAACGGGACACGCCCTTTCAGTTCTTGTTTCGTGATACGTTGCTGGTGCTTCATATTTATTGCTGATCTATCTTGTACCCGCATTCTTTTAATTGGTAGTTTCTCTCCTTTCAGATGGGTTTTCATACCAGGTCTGGATATTTTATACATTATTTATATCCTTGCTACAGTGATTTGGTAAGGAGTTGTGGTCATTGACTCTGCTTTTCTCCAGCTATTTTGACCCTTTAGATGGCATTTTCATCGTCATTCTTGCTGCTTCCGATTTATGACAACATTCAGAATATGTGACGTGCCTATGGAGAATCCGAATGTTCTGATCGACCGTTGTGCTTGTCATGATATTGATCGGTCTTGCTGTATCGGCTTTAATTACCCCTCTTAGCTATGTTTGACGGCCACCACGTGCTTTCCGTTGAACATTTGCATCCAGATTGGTCCATCATATCACTTGATCCGTAATGATCTATCGCTTTTCAACCGCCGATCATAGATATGTCGATAGGATATGGTGATTAACTACTTTCACGATTTGTTCTTGGCATCAGTTCTTTAATCATTATTTTCCATCAACTCCTCTTGTTGCTTTGATTTCTTTATACTTCTGCTTACGCCGCCGTCGCTTGGTGCCCTCCGTGTCGCTCCCGGCGATGCCCTTATTTGGTGACATCTTGAGTCCCTTGACGTCCAGCGGTGCGCCGGCCGTGTGTGCGTCGGGGGAGGGGGGAAAGGATGGAGAGGGGGAGGGAAGGATGTGGTAGCTCTGGTGGTGCGGATTCATGCTGAATGATGTGATTCGCTGACTGTGTGGGTTCAGATTCAGATTCTGATTCAGATTCAGATTGTATTCGCATGAGGTCCACGACAGGCTGGCTTTTCACATACGCACGTCATCATAGGTAAACAAGTATAAGGATTAGAACGTCGATATAACTAAAACATTGCATAAATCAGGTACCGAGTTCCGATGCACGATGCATCTCTAGCGACAGTCAACGGCCTTCACTGTGACTCAGAATTTCGCGCTTGAGCTGCGCGCGATAACCAGGGCCATTTACGTCTACACTCGATCGTTTAGCATTGTAACACCACGGTAACACAGACGTCACCGGCCAACCTCAGTACGGATGTGCGGTACGGTGTGGGGATCGGCTTGTCTCGTATTGTGCGCGTGTTGCTGCCTCGCGGGCGCTCCTATCGTCCCTAGGATGTAGTCGAGATAACCCGTGATCAGCACTGGGCGAACAGTGCACTCATCATTGTATTCGACCAGTTGTTTGGCGGTCATCCAGCCAAGCTCCATTAGCACGTCAGATATATGGTCGTAGTGCCGTCTTCCACTAATTACCCGCGCACAAAAGTTGATCATCTTCTGGATTCTATGTAACTGCGTGTCACAGCAGGACTCGTACCCCGATAGACAGTAGCGCACTATGGACAACGCTAAAGCCTGCACTATACTGAGTAGAGTGGAGAAGGGGATGACATGTCGCGCGTGTGCTAGTGCCATGAGGGTGCCGGTGCACCTCTTTACAACAGTATCGATGTGAGCCTCGAAGTTGATATATATTTTTTGTTTGTTTGTTGGGGGGGGTGGGGGGGGGGGGGGGGGGGGGCGGGGAGGGGAGTGATTCTCGCCCACCCTCGTAGTCCAGCCTATAGCTATATGCCGCCGCGGGTGGGGAGCAGAACCACTCCCCTCCGGGGCGGGGAACCGAATGACTTGCGCCAGTAGCCAGACTCGAACCCGGAACCCTTGGATTCCGAGTCCGCCACTCTACCAACTGAGCCACCCGGCCCCCAAGTTGAGATGCCTATCAATCGTGGTGCCGAAGTCATTTGAGTCTTTGAGTCGTGAAGTTGAGACCCGTTGAATGTGATCGTCACTGGCGCCACTCCTCTCAGCATGGCAGGCGTACCTATCATGAGCATTTGAGTTTTACTTTCGTTGATTTTCATTCCATGATGGCAGAACCACTGGTGCGTGGAGTGGATCGCGTTCTCCATTCGCTCGGTGAGTTGGGTCATGTCCTGCTTTTTGCCACTAACCATTATCTGTACGTCATCGGCATATTGCACGACGGTGACGTCATTGAGCACCCAGAGAGAGAGAGAGTTCGTTGGCAAAATCTCCTACGTTGAATGATAGGATTCAGAGGGAGCTTCGCCAGGCTCGCGTTCCCTGCGGGCCATAACTGACTGCTAATGGCTGACTGCCACTGACTGCCTGCTAATGGCGGCCATCATGGCTTTGTTGAAAAACGTGTGGTCTAGAGGGTCGCGTACTGTTTTTACCAGTGTCGTTTTCGTCTGGAGAGAAGGGCGGCGGCCGGCTGGGTTCGGCCCGGTCCGTCTGGGAGTCGGGCCGGCTACGGTCAATAGCCACACATAATTTTAATAGGAAATTTTAATAGGAGATGTACCACGCTACACTGGACTGGGTTACATCAGCATACTGCTGTGCCGGTCTGGGCTGTGTGTCGGTTTTATCGAAAAGTTGCACTTGAGCGGTCACCATGTGAAAAAGGCTGTGTGTCACAGGGATGGACAAAGGGTAACATTACCTCCCCCTCAACCCACGAAATTGGCATCCGTGACGATATTTGAATTCATTTATGTTGTTGAAGTGATCAAAGTGTATTTCGTTTATTTTTTTTCTGCCGTCACTGCGTGACGTCACACGCTTTCCGGCGGGCACGGGCCGTCCAATAAATCCGTTCGGGGAAGTCCGTGGCTACCCCGAACAAGCCAATAAATCCGTTCGGGAGAAGTCCGTGGCCACCCCGAACAAGCCAATAAATCTGTTCGGGAGAAGTCCGTGGCCACACCGAACAAGCCAATAAATCCGTTCGGGGAAGTCCGTGGCCACCCCGAACAAGCCAATAAATCCGTTCGGGGGAAGACCGTGGCCACCCCGAACATACAAGACATGCTAGACATTTAATGGAATTAATTTTCCAAATGTGTATACGCAATTGCAAAACTTGTGTCATGCCGCGAAGCGTCGCGAAATTTTACAGTTTTTGACTGTATACACATTTGGAAAATTAATTCCATTAAGTGTCTAGCAGAGGCTCTCCTTGGTGGTAATTTCTGGCCCCATGGCCAACTCTCTTCATAAAATATTAACTTTAAAGCGGGCTACATGTTTAGCTAGTCTGCCGAGTTCTGAAAAAGGTGACACGAACGCAAAGACGCAGACCTCGGCAACCGGAGGCTATTCCAGCGATGCTCAACTTGCTGGCCCGAAGAGCTAATAGTGGGAACCAGGCCAGGACTAACTCCCCAAGCCATCTCCCCCAGTCTCCTCCAGATCCACAGGGACCATTTATGCGCGGAAACGTTGGTCTGCCTCTTGCTATTTTTAAACCATTTGCACCGTTACCAGTTGTTGTTACAGTTCGGTACATAGGTATGTATACAGACTACAGTTATTATTATCATATGCACTATTGAGCGTAGACTGCCAACGGTCATCGTGATTTACTATCCGAGGCTAATATGTATATGAAAAACTACCTTCATTTCAACATTTTTCATCATACGTAAGGCCGGCTGGATCCGCCCTTGCTTATCACATATTATAAAATTCTGAGGGACATTTCAAGTCAAAAATCGAATGTAAAAGTTGTGTAGTTAAGGAATGGATCGTCGAACTATAAAGACTTCTATATCAAAACTTAACACTTTTCAGAAGCTTTTCAGAATCTTTCAGCGCAATAATCCTTCGTGAAAACGGCTAATGACAAGATTTTGTTTTTAAATCAGTTATATCACTCCTCAGTAATGTCATCACAGTTTTAAAACATCATTATATTTTATAACTTAAATAATCACGAATCAACACTGTTTCTGGGAGTCAAGACAACGCTTGTGTCCGGGAGGATAATGCTGATATGTCGGATCAGTCATACATCACGCATATACATCAGTCGGACTTTTGTTTTTTTTGCATTGCGCGTTTTAACAATTACAATTGCCAACTTCTTTGTATAATCATCTCAACACTTCACGGCTTTGGTGTTCACACGTCTGCAGACCACTAACTCTCAACTAGCGAATCTTCCCAGTCCAAGGAAACCATGCCTTTTGGAGCTGATGCCGTCTAACAGACGAATATATTTCAGATCCAAAACTCCCATGTCGTCCGTTCAAGGCGAACGCGCGCGGACACTGGCCGGCGTGAAGAGGGGCCGAGACTGGCCGGCGTGGAGTGGGGCCGAGACTGGCCGGCGTGGAGTGGGGCCTCTGTGATCGTGAAGCGCGCGCGACGATACATAGAATGCGACGATACATAGAATGATGGTTATTTTTTTTTTCGCGTTTGGGTCCTTTGTTGTTGCATTGTATTGCTATGGATTAAACTATGCTGATATACTCGTATCAAATACATTTCGTGCTTGGTTTAATCCCGGGTTTGCTTGGATAGCACAAAGGGTGAGGACACGGACCCTTCGAGTGACAGGGAAACGCAATTGGCAAGCGAGGTCATTTCGAATACAATCATAGCACATCTTCAGACAAGTATGATAAAGTTTTGCATACGAGTAGCCGAGTCCACAGTTTACACCAGTGATAAAGTAATAAAGCCTGATTTAGAATGGTGACTCCATTCTCCCGCTATCACTGAACCTATCGACATTTGCTCTCTGCTTATGAACTTTTCAGAAGCTCAAGTGAGTCAAAACTTTTAATGACGAACACTTTCTAGCTTTCAGGGCATTTCTATTGGCGTGTAGTGGAACTCTTTCGTGGACAATGATTATCGCTATCCTGGTCGATAATATTTTGCACTTGAAATACATTATTAACGTATAAGCGAAAGAGCAGCCAATCCACATTGGAATAGGACACACAATGGAAGCAAACTCAGAACCGTTGGAGAAAAGGGGAGAGATAAATAACTAAATAACATATTCAGCTCTCCATGCACCAACCATCAAATTCGCGACACTGAACATGAATAGAACAACGAATCGATGTCCCGTTTCAGCCCTGCAGTTATCTGGTGGTTATTGCCTAGAACAGTCATATTTGTATGTGGGATCTTCGTATACGCTATTGTGACGGGGTTTTCCGGGCAATGGCACTCTGTTATATTCTGAGTTTCCATCTATGCTCTTATCTTGCTCAACATAGCACTCTTCTACTCGACTGCAAGGTTGCCTATGCCACTTCACCCCGACCCGTACAGAACAATACTGGAGACAGGTCAGTCATCGGTGAGCACATAGGTCACTACACTGCACACGGGTGAGGTGTTTGGGGTTATTACGGGAAATCGTTAATTTGTCCGTAGGGACGGAAAACAATTGGACCCTGAGCTAGTGCCTGCTACCATCTGATCTTCCTGTGGCTTCATTGTATGCGGTCCTCCCATTCCATTGATATATATATATATATATATATATATATATATATATATATATAATATATTATATATATATATATATATATAATATATATATATATATATATATATATATATATATATATATATATATATATATATATATATATATTATATATATATATATATATATTATATATATATATATATATATATATATATATATATATATATATATATATATATATATATATATATATATATATATATATATATATATATATATATATATATATATATATATATATATATATATATATATATATATATATATATATATATATATATATATATATATATATATATATATATATATATATATATATATATATATATATATATATATATATATATATTATATATATATATATATATATATATATATATATATATATATATATATATATATATATATATATATATATATATATATATATATATATATATATATATATATATATATATATATATATATAATATATATATATATATATATATATATATATATATATATATATATATATATATATATATATATATATATAATATATATATATATATATATATATTATATATATATATATATATATATATATATATATATATATATATATATATATATATATATATATATATATATATATATATATATATATATATATATATATATATAATATATATATATATATATATATATATATATATATATATATATATATATATATATATATATATATATATATATATATATATATATATATATATATATATATATATATATATATATATAATATATATATATATATATATATATATATATATATATATATATATATATATATATATATATATATATATATATATATATATATATATATATATATATATATATATATATATATATATATATATATATATATATATATATATATATATATATATATATATATATATATATATATATATATATATATATATATATATATATATATATATATATATATATATATATATATATATATATATATATATATATATATATATATATATATATATATATATATATATATATATATATATATATATATATATATATATATATATATATATATATATATATATATATATATATATATATATATATATATATATATATATATATATATATATATATATATATATATATATATATATATATATATATATATATATATATATATATATATATATATATATATATATATATATATATATATATATATATATATATATGCGTGCGTGCGTGCGTGCGTGCGTGCGTGCGTGCGTGCGTGCGTGCGTGCGGGCGTGTGTGCGTGTGTGCGTGTGTGCGTGTGTGCGTGTGTGCGTGTGTGCGTATGTGCGTGCGTGCGTGCGTGCGTGCGTGTGTGTGTGTGTGTGTGTGTGTGTGTGTGTGTGTGTGTGTGTGTGTGTGTGTGTGTGTGTGTGTGTGTGTGTGTGTGTGTGTGTGTGTGTGTGTGTGTGTGTGTGTGTGTGTGTGTGTGTGATGGATGTATGCATATATGTATGTGTGTAAGTATGTATGTATGTATGTATGTGTATATGTATGTATGTGTATATGTATGTATGCATGCATGCATGTATGTATGTATGTATGTATGTATGTATGTATGTATGTATGTATGTATGTATGTATGTATGTATGTATGTATGTATGTATGTATGTATGTATGTATGTATGTATGTATGTATGTATGTATGTATGTATGTATGTATGCATGTTTGTAGGTATGTATGTATGTATGTTTGTATGCATCGGCGTGTGCAAACAAACACATCCCGAACGTCCTCACACTTTGCAGTAACGTCTAGTGTCACTTCGGCTTCACTCGAAGGATGACGCCCCCGCTGATTCGTTATTATGATTCGGCTATCCTTCGGGCGTCTTTCTTCTGCCGTTTATGGACTAAGCCGTTAGCAATATGACGTAAACCTGTGCAATTTGTTTGGCGAATAAAGCAATTTAAAATGACCGTCAAAAAATGATATCGGGACCACAATTTCATCGTAATAATTGTACCAACCTTATTTAACCCAGCACAATCAAATCGAAATTGCTAATAGCAAAATTATTTCATCAGGATTTTGTCTACGAAGCTGAAACCAAATGAATGTGTTTTCGATAAACAACTATCTTGGCTGCTCCAAGAATATCGACTGGAGTACCAATAATAATAACGACGTGCGGATCTGTCAGACCTACTGGTCTTGCCCATGTTTGGTGCGCTTGGTCCGTCACAAATGAGTCCATTTATTTATTTATTTATTTATTGACCTCGTAGTACCCGTCCCCTATACATGGCCGAAGTCAAAGGGGCTATTCCTGGCACAGAGTCACACAATGATGGCGTTGAAGTGGGTAAAATACAAGCATACAGTACAGTTAAAAGTCGAAATGAACATATCAGTCTGCGTCACATCAGATCAGCCCATCAGCGGCGATCGTCATCGTTACCAGACACCAGTCGCCTCTTCAATGCGCGCTTAAACAATGTGATAGGCATGACGGTAAGCTCAGGTGGCAGCGAGTTGTACTGGTCAGCGGCACGATACACGAACTGCCTTTTACCCGCTGCTCAGCCGCGTATGTTGGGGAGACTCAGCAGGTCGTCTCTACGGGTGCTATACACGTGGTTGGGTCTCTCGCGGTTTCCACGGAATTGGACGGCCAGAGACTCAGGCTGCCCAGTGCGACGGACCTTGTGGAGCAGTGTCAGTGTGTGATGGACGACCAAGTCCGGGGAATCCAGCCAGCCCAGGTCCTCTCGCACGCTAGAGATGTGATCGAATTTGCGCTTTCCAGAAATGATGCGAGCTGCAAAGTTGAATATTTTTTGGATGATAGCCAGATTTTTTCCAGAACCGTTACCGTACACTGCGAGTCCGTAGCGGATATGCGAGAAGACCAGGGCCGAAACGAGGGTGGGTAGGCACCCGGGTGGTAGGTAGTGACGTAGGTGAGAGATGGCGGTCAGGATGCCAACACACCTCCGAGACAGCTGCTCAACGTGTGAATCCCAAAAAAGATAACGGTCGAAAGTGATACCGATATTTTTGGCTTCGTTACCGGGGACGAGGTCCGTGTTGCGAAATTTCACTGTGAACGAGGGCATGTTGCGTAAGTTTTGCCGAGTGCCGATAGGGAGAAGCTCAAATTTTGTTTGGCTTACTTTAAGACCGCTTGACCGAAAGTACGCGTCCAGGGAGGAT
This sequence comes from Chirona hameri, assembly GCA_036785665.1. Classification (NCBI taxonomy): domain Eukaryota; kingdom Metazoa; phylum Arthropoda; class Thecostraca; order Balanomorpha; family Balanidae; genus Chirona; species Chirona hameri. Next base: position 30,764 of record JAXIVJ010005225.1, on the reverse strand, counting down.
AGGGCTGCTTCCATGTCACTGATCAGAGCCGGAAGGGCGGATTTTTGGCCAGAGACGAGAACCTGGGTGTCGTCGGCGTATTGCGTGACAAAAGCGCCAGCGGCATGCAGGCTGAGGTCATTTGCAAATAGAGTAAAGAGTAGCGGGCCGAGAGAGGAGCCTTGGAAAACTCCCTGAGTGATTGGACGAGATGCCGATATCAATGTTGAGGAGAGACTGACGCTCTGCGTATGTCCGGACAGGTAGTTAGCAAACCAGGAAGTGTCGATGCAGTAAAGCTGCAATTTGGCTAGCAGTTTGGCATGATCGATGACATCGAAGCAGCGACTCAAATCGATAAGACAAAGGAGCGAAATTTTACTTTGATCCATGGCGGAAAACGCGCGGTCTGAGATGTTGATGAGGGCTGTCTCGGTAGAGTGCCGGGGCCTGAAACCGTGCTGGGATGGGGAGAGGAGATGGTTGGATGCGAGATAGTGGTGGAGCTGGTGCTGTACCACCTTCTCCACTACCTTCGCCATGACAGGAAGGATTGAGATGGGACGGAAGTTGGAAGGATTGTCAGGATCCCCTTTTTTTCTTCTTTTTTTCTTTTTTCCCCGGAACGGCCTATAGCCATTTTCCGGGGAGGGGAAATGACCTCTGGCAATTTGCCAGGCAAAAAACTACGTTAACCGGTTTATGTGGACCCGGAGCAAACTAGGGACTAGGGTAGCTATTTTACGTTACTAATTACGTTAACCGGTTTATGTGAACCCGGAAAATGTATTGTTCAAGTAAATATAATATCTAACATTACGTTAAGTATTTCGTTCAAGGTCAAAAATAATATCTAGCATTACGTTAAGTATTTCGTTCAAGGTCAAAAATAAGTAAAACACGAGACACACATACATACATATTTTATTACATACACTTGAACAGTGTCAGTGTTGATGGAGCCGTGGGGGTGCCATCATTGCATCAACGGGAGACTGTTGCCAGTCTCCCTGGCTCCGGCGCCTCGGCGAGACCTGGTTGTGGGGTGTATTTAGCTGGGAGAAAAGTCCTGAATAATAAAAAAAAACAGCGTCTAAGGCAAAGGGGAAAAAACCTGCGCGGTGGGCCAAAAATGCGCTAGGCCAAAAAAACTGTTATATTTGATTAGCTAAACGTGTTTGGTAGAGATAATCTAAGAGGAGACCTATCAATTCAGGGTAATTATCACCTAACAGTGTTTGAAGATTTAATGTGATGCGATTTTGTTGTGTGTAATTAATAATGTTCTGTCGTTTATCGTTGTGTACTGGGCAAGTAATTAATAAGTGCTTGATTGTGTAGCGCGGATAACCTGGGCAATGTTGGTGATTTGGTGGCGGGAGATTCTCCATAATATAATAATGAGTAATTTTTGTATGACCGAGACGGAGGCGCGCCAATATCACCTCCTTCTCTCTACAATTCTGGTGGCTAGATATAAAATGTTGGACTTTTGGCTTGATTGGATAGAGATGAAAATGCGGAGCAGCGTCCCACTCGCGCTGGCGCAATATGCTAAGTTGAGAGTTAATATAATTTAAAACGTCTGATACAGGGCTTGGTAATTGATTTTCTGAAGGTAATTCTAGGCCCAATTTCGCTAGTCTGTCGGCTTCCTCGTTTCCCGGGATACCGGCGTGTCCTGGGATCCAGATAAATTTATTGCTGCTGTTTCTGCGGTTAAAATACTTAATTAGCTGTCTAATTTTAAATACTATCGGATTTCTACAGTCACTAATCGAGGAAATGGCAGAGAGCGAGGCGGAAGAGTCATTGCAAATGCCTACTTCCTTAAGTTTTTCTTTTCTGACATATATTAATGCTAATAAAATGAATGACAATTCCGCTGTGTATACGCTATTTATGTCGGGAAGTCTCAAGTTATTGCTAACTGTGTTTGTGTGGTATGCACCACCGGTTCGGCCGTCGCCCCGTGAACCGTCTGTGTATATGTATGTGTATGTGTTGTGTTGTGCTTTGTGTTCGTGGAAGAGTGTGTGTGTTTCTGACGCGGTGACTGTGCTTTTGCTGTGTGTGAAGAGGCGGTGTGTGTCTGGTGTTGTGTCGAGCCAGTGAGATGTGAGTGGTGGCGTTGGCATTGTGTTGGTGTGAGCGATGTTGAATAGTGTGTTTGTCTGATTCTGTGACTGATAAGCGGGTGTCGTTTTTGTAGTAGTGTTTGTCGTCTAGTGGGTGCGGGGTGATTTAAGATGTGGAATGTTGGGCGTGTGGGGTGTGAACTTGCTCTGGCGTAGAATCTAAGTAATGTGTATTTGCGTCGGCGGCAGAGTGTGGGAATGCTTGTGTCGATGTGTAAGTTTGTGGTGTTGGTGGTGCGGCAGGCTCCAGTCACGATGCGCAAGGCAGCGTTTTGGACAGTTTGCAATTTTTTAATTTGTTTGGAACATATGTCATCAAATAAGAATGCGTTATAGTCCAGTACTGGGCGCATCAGGGAAGTATATAGTTGGAGGAGAGTGGCACGATCTGCGCCCCACTCTCGACCAGCCAATGACTTCATAATATTAATTCGTCGCGTACATCTCTGCACTAAATCATTGAAGTGTGGGATGAATGAGAGACGTGTGTCTAGCGTTATTCCCAGATACTTGAATGATTTGACGAAAGGGATAATTTGATTGTTATATTTTAATGGAATGTAGGGTTCCACATATGCAGGTTTCTTTGAAAAAATTAGAGATGCAGATTTACTTGGAGAAATTTCCAGACCCCATTGGTCGCACCATACCTTTATATCAATGAGTACTAGTTGTAACATTTTGCTGGCTTCATCGACACTCGGGTGCGAGAACCACACCGCCAGGTCATCAGCGTACATTCAAAATTTGAGACCTTTGTCGATCTTGTTAATATTACTGAAAATGTCGTTAATCATAATTAAAAATAGGGTCGGGGAGAGGACCGATCCCTGTGGGACACCGTGGTCCTGATTTTGATTTGGAGAATATGTGTTGCCGCACCTTACATTAAAAGTTCTATTTTCTAAAAAGTTTTGGATAAATTTGGCGAGTCGACCTCGAATTCCGGCCTTATGGACCTTTACTAGAAGTGCGGTTTTGTTGACTCTGTCAAACGCAGCTCTCAAATCAAGAAAGAGGGCAACTGTGACCTCTCTCCCTCGAAAGCCGCGCTGGACAGAGTCGATAAGACCAGCTAAATTGTCCGCAGTGGAGCGACCAGGTCGAAAACCACTTTGGTGTGCGGTAAGTAAATTATTTGATTCAATGTATGTCCTGATGCGTCCATTAACCATGCGTTCGAATAGTTTACATGCACAACTAGTTAGAGAAATAGGGCGATAGCTAGCGGGATAAGATTTAGGTTTGCGAAGTTTAAGTATAGGAATTAGCGTACTATTATGCCAAGATTCAGGGGAAGTGCCATCAAACCACATGGTATTGAAGGCTGTTAGTAAGTTGGTGAGACCAGTCTCTGTCAAGTTTTTAAAGAAAGAGTAGTCAATTTGATCTGGCCCTACAGAAGTTTTACCACATTTACCTATAGCGTACGTTAACTCTGAGTTGGTAAAAAGAGAGTTGTATATTTCTACGTTATTAGAGTCAAAGCTAATAGATTGAAATTGATCGTTAAGTTGGTTAGTAAAAGTTGGTGTACATTGTTGTGTTGATGATATGTCAGCGTAGTGTTGTGCAAATTGTGTTGCCACCTCTAAGGGAAGCGTGTAAGATGTGTTGTGTATTTGTAAGTGTGGGATTTTGTATGACGGTGGTCTTTTACTTGAAAACGATCTAATTAATGTCCAAATTTTTGAGAGGGAGGTAAATCGATTAAAGGTAGATGAGAATTCCTGCCAAGATTCTTTTTTTGCTTTGTCAATGATTGTTTTAGCCAAAGAGCGAGTTTTCCGTACTTCGTGTTCGTTTTCTGCAGTTATACAAGCTTGAAATTTTCGAAATGCTCTTTTCCGGAGGGCAACAGCTCTCTGGCATTCTGTGTTCCACCACGGGGCAGTACGCTGCCTCGGGTGGTGTTGTGTGTGTGTGTGCGTGTGTGTGGAATGTGCTGATGTGCTGATACGAGAATAGTGTTTAAGAATGTGTTAATGTCGGTCTGGGAGTCTGCGGGATGATTAATGTCAATGTGTTTTTTAAAGGAGGACCAATCTGCTTTGCGAAGGTTCCATCTAGGCAAGGAGTAAAAATTTGTCTGTCCTGAAGGGACTTGTAGTTCTAAGTGAATTGGGAAATGATCACTAAAAAGAGGGTCTGATTGTGCGTTAAATGTAAAAAGTGTCGCGATGCGTGGTGTGGCGAAGGCGAGATCAATGGCGCTGTAAGTCACCTCGCCTCCTGAGTGGTGTACGTGTGTGGGTGATTGGTCGTTAAGGAAGACCAAATTATGCCGGTCCAGTAGGTCCAGCATAATGTGGCCTCTGCGAGAGTTCCGGAGGCAGCCCCACGCCCGACTATGCGCGTTGAAATCGCCCATAATCAGACATGGGGTATTAATATTTGTAATAAGCTGGGAAAAAGAATCAATGTCTATGTCCTCAGTAGGACGGAACTAAATTGAGATAAGAGTTAGTTCTAGCTGAGCGATTTTAATATCAACGCCGACTGAGTCTAAGGTTGTTTGAAGGTCGATTTGGTGATGCAAAAGTTGGTTTGAAATAAGCAAAGCCGAGCCGCCTCGGCGCGGTGATGCATTCACGTTATTTGTATAAAGGCTATAAGCGGGGATTTTAAAAGTATAGTTATTAAAGTCGGCGTCAATAAAATGGGTTTCCTGAACAGCGGCTACTAACGGATTATTATTTAAGACATAATGTTTGAATTGCCCCCAATGGGATATTAAAGATCTAACATTCCATTGGAGGACGAATTCTGACTTCTTCTTTTTTACCGGGACCGGCCTATAGCCATTTCCCGGGTTTGGGGAAATTACTTCTGGCAATTTGCCAGGCAAAAAGTTACGTTAGTCGGTTTATGTGAACCCGAGCAAGCAAGGGAATAGGGTAGCTATTTTACGTTAATTAATTACGTTAACTGGTTTATGTGAACCCGGAAAATTTATTGTTCAAAGTAAATATAATATCTAACATTACGTTAAGTATTTCGTTCAAGGTCAAATATAATATCTAGCATTACGTTAAGTATTTCGTTCAAGGTCAAAAATAAGTAAAACACGAGACACACATACATACATATTTTTATTATAATACACTTGTACAGTGTCAGTGTTGATGGAGCCGTGGGGGTGCCGTCATTGCAACAACGGGAGACTGTTGCCAGTCTCCCTGGCTCCGGCGCCTCGGCGAGACCTGGTTGTGGGGTGCATTTAGCCGGGCGAAAAGTCCTGAATAATTAAAAAAAACAGCGTCTAAGGCAAAGGGGAAAAAACCTGCGCGGTGGGCCAAAAATGCGCAGGGCCAAAAACCCCTGTCATATTTGTTTAGCTAAACGTGTTTGGTAGAGATAATCTAAGAGGAGACCTATCAATTAGTTCTAATCGTGTTGTATAAAGAAAATCATAAAGAAGTGTGATTAATTCGGGATGGGAGTCATGAAGTAAAAAAGTTTGCGAATACTGCACCGCAGTGCATGGGACGGGGTGGATACTGCACCGCAGCGCAGCGGACACCGCACCGCAGCGCAGTGGAGTGGGCACCGCACCGCAGCGCAGCGGCCACCGCGCCGCAGCGCAGCGTCGGGATCGGGTAAAAAAAGTTTGCGAATACTGCACCGCAGTGCATGGGACGGGGTGGATACTGCACCGCAGCGCAGCGGACACCGCACCGCAGCGCAGTGGAGTGGGCACTGCACCGCAGCGCAGCGGCCACCGCGCCGCAGCGCAGCGTCGGGATCTGGTAAAAAAAGTTTGCGAATACTGCACCGCAGTGCATTGGACGGGGTGGATACTGCACCGCAGCACAATGGAGTGGACACTGCACCGCAGCGCAGCGGCCACCGCGCCGCAGCGCAGCATCGGCATCTGTGATCAGGGGCGGGTGTACAATTATTCGGCTCTGGCAAGAGCGGAGTAAAGGGGGAAGGAGGGTTGGGAGGAGCGTTACGTTAAGAAATGAACAACGAATTTCAATGGAACCTTTCGTTGCGCGACTGGTTTGGCAGGGAATCATACCGCCGCCAACGCAAAACCGCACATCAACCATCGGCGTCCCATCGCAGAAATCCCCCGCCAAATCAGCCACGCAACGAATAGAACCCTTCGCCGCGCGGCCGATCCAGCAGGGGACCCCCGCAACAAGCCACCGGCAGCCAACACGCAACTCCCACGTCAGCAGCAACATGATTTAACAGTTAGTCAGAAATAACTTAGTGAAGTATTTTATTGGAGGTGATTTATTGTTTCCTGTTTGTGAACGGTCTCAAATTGCGGCGGTAGCGGTTACGCTCAGAGGAGCTGGGGGGGGAGGGACTCTCCTGTCTTATGGACCTTGAAGGCAAGGTAGGGCGAGGGAGCCGGGAAGGAGGGTGGGGGGAGGGGAGGGATGGCGGGGAGAGGGTGAGGGACCAACTGTCTTCAGAAAGAGGAGGAGGGTGGGAGTTTGGGACTTGGCGGGTGACGGCTCTGATTAGAGAGGCGTCAGAGTCCTCAGAGGACTCGACCAGGGACTCCGCCAGAGATTCGGCGAGGGTGGGAGTGGGTGCCGCTGGGGCACTGCCAGAGTCCAGAAGGGACTCGGCTGAGATGGGGTGGGACTCGGCCTGCTCTGCCGTCGGTGGGGGTGCACACTGCCGCTGTGTCGGGGCAGGCGGTGGCACCGGTGGGGTGGACCCACTTGAGGTCCGACGGGGGGGCGCGGATGGGGTTCGGTGGGATGGGGGCAGCAGGGGCCAGACGCTGGGGCCAGCGCTGGGATGGGAGGTGGGGTGGGGGGGGGGGGGCGCCTTGCGGACCCGGGTCTTCTCGGCGGCTGCCGCTCGGGCAGGGCAGTCTCGGAACCATGCGGGGTGGAACCCCGCACGACACGCAGCGAGTGGCTGCGGTGTCGCCACCGACACATTGAGCTGTGTCGTGCGTCTCGGCGCACTTCCCGCAGATGGAATGGGGGGGGGGGGGGGCGTGGCACTGACGCTGGTGGTGGCCGAACCGCCAGCAGGCCTTGCACTGCAGAGACCCTTGGGTCCACTCCTTGACTGCGACTACTATGTAGCCGCAGTAGAGACGTTCCGGGAGCTGTAAGCCCCGGAAACGCAGCCGGACCATGGGGTTGGGGCCTGGTCGCTTAGACCGCATCCGGACCACTTCTGTCACCCCCTGAGTCACGAGCTCTTGGAGGAGCACGGACTCAGTCAGATTGCTGACTTCGGGGCACAGGATGAATCCCTGGCAGGAATTCATGTGGTCGGGGCCGTCACCTCACAAGCCTTGTCCATGAAAGACGGTATGGCTAGGAGGGTGGCAGTCTGCTGGCCAGACAGGGTCTGCACCAGCAGAGCGCCGGAACGGATGGAGCGCGCGCTGGCCACCTCTCCGCAGAGGGCGACCAGTTGGCGGCGCACCGAGAACGGGTTGGAGTGCCTCATGTGCACTTCGTCCTTCCTCTGAATGAGGAGGAGAGCAGGCCCGTCGGGTGGGGAGGTGTTGGGGGGGGGGGGGGGGGGCAAGCACCGGGTCGGTCCGGGCGAGGCTCCTGAGGGAAGCCGGGGGTCCAGGAGGACCGTCCGGGGGGGGGGGGGGGGCTCGGGGCCGCGCGCCGGGACGGGAGGGGAGAGACTCCTGAAGGGGGTCGGGGGGACGGAGGGGTGGGGGGTCGCCATGACCGGAGGAGGGAGGGGAAAGTTAAGACAAGAACCTAAGTTTTACGTTAATTTGCTACACACGACAGAGCGTGTTGGGAACTGCAACTGCAAGTTAACTCAAAGACTGGAGGGGAACTAGACCGTGGAGGAGGCCTATTGCCAATCTAATGATTCTGCCTACTTAAAAATATCTAGAGACTACCTATATAAGGGTCTAACGACCCTGCCACATGCACGTGGACAGGGTCCCGCACCCGGAAGCGGTGGAGGGCTGGAGCAGGCTGTCTGGAAGGCGTCCGTGGTCCGATGTCGATGAAAGGATGTGTTCATTATTCATCTAGATTTACTGTCCAAGCCACGCCTGGCGGTCGCTCTTGTGCGCCTGCGCCGGGAGCGGGGGCGGCTCGACCCGCCTTGAGGTTCGGCCGGGCGGGAGGAGGACTGGGAGGGCGAGGAACAGGAGTGGGAGTCACTCTCATAGAGTCGGGGAGGGGAGGGGGAGCGGGCGGGCAGGGAGCTAGAGCGGGAGGGCGGGGACTGGGCGGGGTTGCGGGCGACTTTTCGGGAGACGGCTCTCATGAGAGAGTCGTCCGAGGAGGGGTCCTCCGAGAATCGGCGCTCCGCTGGTGCTGCGGAGACCGGGGAGGCGAGGCCTGAGTCGGTGTTCGGCTCGGCTGGTTAGGCTGGGGAGCGTGGTGCCGGTGGATCAGCGGCGGCGCCTTCGAGGTCCGACAGAGGGGCCTCGGGGAACTGGGATGGTGGTCGGGGGGTCTGGCGGGAGGCCGGTGGGGTGGGGGGGAGGTTCCGGGAGGGGGAGTGGCGGCCAAGCGCCGGGGGCGAGACCTGGGCTGAGAGAGGAGGGCGGGGCGTCCGGTGGGCGCCGACTGTCGCGCTTCTCGCGCTCCGCCTCGCGAGAGAGGCCTCAGGCCCTACACCGGCGGTCCCAGGCCGGGTGGTCCTGGTCGCACGTGGCGCAGCGTGCTGCGCGCGTGCACCCTTCGGTGGCGTGCTCGCCAGCGCACCGACCACAGGTGGCGGTGCGCACCCGGCACGACCACTTCAGGTGGTCGTAGTGCCAGCACTGCTGATACTGCCGGGGGGGGGGGGGGGGATCCACTCCCTGACGGGGGCAGCCATGTACCCACAGTGGATGTGGGTAGGCAGCTCCTTGCCTTTGAAGCGGAGCCGAATCAGCGGGTTGGGCTGATCGGGTCGCCGCTTCGTTGGCGACAGGCGGATCACCTCGCACACCCCTTGGTGTGCGAGTTCTCGGAGGAGGTTGTCCTCCGAGAGGTGGGCCACGTCTGGGCACCAAGCCAGACCCTCCACGGAGTTGAGGTGCGCCAGGGCTTCCACGGCGACCTTGACTCAGATGAAGGTGGTCCGTCCCATGACACTGACGTTCTGTTGGGACGTCAGTGTCTCGATCAGGAGTGCTCCTGACCGAATGGGTTTGGCGCTGGCTACGTCGCCACAGATGGCGACCAGCCAGCGCCGGACCGTGAACGGGTTGACATTCCTAAATGGAATGCCATCCGCTCGCCACATAAGGAGGCAAGCGGGCCCGTCCGGGGGTGGGGTCGGGGGGGGGGGAGCCGAGCTCCGGGTCGGTCCCTGGGAGGCCCCTCCGGACTTGTGTATCGGGTGTACCAGGGCATGCTTCCAGACTGCTGGGACTTCCATTCAGGAAGTCTTAGCGAAACAAGCATATGTCAAGAATTAGACGTCTATAAATTGCCGTGGCTGATAGGTAAAATGCAATTGGAAAACTAAATTATAGATGGACGACAAAGACGGATCCAACTTCCAAACTCATCCAACGCCATCCAACTTTAAAGCATGGCATTCGCGCTACCCGTTCACACTTCACTTTAACGTTAAACTGTGTTCCTTTTCAATCTTACATATGCACCATGCCAATGAACGAGAACCAAAGTTGATCCGAGTTACAAAACTCATTATCATTTTGGACAATTCATCGAACTGTGAAATTTAAATGCACCGCCATGCCGGGTTGGTTGCCAATAACCCAAAAGTTACCAGTAATATAACCAGTAAGGCGCCGTAGTTGGCGATGAACGAGCGAGCGCGAACGAAATGTATGGTGAATTTCAACTCGATCGGGCAAGTAGTTTCTGAGACACATAAAAAGGGTGCGCACGTGCAGAGGGACCCCACCCTTGACTTGTTGAAAAGAGGCGGCTGAGAGGTCGCTAACCACACACCAAATTTGAACACAATCGGCTCAGCCGTTCCTGAGATATAGAATAGGGGTGTGCACGTGCGCACGTGCAGAGGCACCCCACCCATGACTTGTGGGAAGGCGGCGGCGGAGGGTCCCTAACCACACACCAAATTTGAACACAGTCGGCCCAGCCGTTGCGGAGTTTTTACGAGAAAACACTTTTCAACACCCCTCACGCGGCAAGCGCCACGCGCAGTGGTAGTCACCCACATGAGTCGGCACTGGTCTCAAACATATTAGGTTGGATGGGGTTACTCAGCAAAGAAACCCGCTTGAAATATTTGCTTGGACGTGCGGTTGCAGAGATATTAGCTTCTCAAAAGCGTCGCCACGGGCCGGGTCGGGCCGGGCCGCTCATATTCAAATTTTTTCCCATATACCACGGAAGGACGAGCGAGCGCTTCGCGCTCGCTCGTAATAATTCAAATGAGACTGAAGCCAATATACCTGATGGGATTAAGTCAATCAACAACGCCGAAATGCAGCTTGAAGGCGCTGCCTTGCGAGTGCGTTCGATACCGGAAAACTTCTACATGTCTACACATTGTACGCTGACCGGTAGGTATGTAAAGAAAACGCAACAACCTCAGATCAGATTCAGGACTAAATTCAGCAGCCGTATCTAATTCACGTGTTAAGTCATAACCATGTCAGATTAACTGTCGATACTGGTAAATACAGCCAGAATCCCACAACAAAACAAAACTAAGGGAATGCACAATTTAGTCAAATTACGTTCAGAGGCGTGCACAGGTCAGAAAGGTTACAAAAAGGAACTCATCCGCATCATATAAGTTTTAATGTAAATCCAGACAAACTTACTCGAGAGGACTCAATTCACCGACGACTTTATCCAATTCAAACCACAATATCAGTTTCGCTACCGAATACCAGGTGGGTTAATGCAGTCTGCTGTCCAGAAGTTAGGCTTGCATTCATGTGTGGGTGGTGAGAAGAGCCCTTCACGGGACACATTTTCGGCCCTCATTCCGTTCCAGCCCATTCAGCCAGATCCAAAACCGTTCCACCCCCATTTCATAACTGATGAGGCTACCGTTCCCACCCGCAACCATTAGAAGTTTAAGCATATTTCACCTTTTGTGGTAGCCTCACGGCTACGCACCCTAATCCAGCAACAACAACCTTTTGTGGTGATACAATATAAGAATGCATTTATGTCATGCTTTAAAACTCCCACACAATGTGAGTCATTGAGTCAATGTGAGTCGTGTAAGATTTACTTGTGAGTTGTGGTCATATTTGCAATAATTAAGTATGTCCTTGTTTCACATGGCACGTTCAAGCCAACCAGGACTTTCACTGCAAGAAAAAGACAGAAAACAAATTCAGATGAAATCAACTGTAGATTTGGGTATAGTTTCATTGTTTCAGTCATACATAACACATTGTATCAATACATAGCCGATTGGTCCAACAAATCGCTTGGGCACCTACCACTACCAACCTACATTGACAATGGACATGACATGGCTTTATAATAATAACGCTTGAGCAGGAAATTCGAAGCTTAGGTAAGTGAGGTTGGCACTTTAGATAAACTATATGTTATTCAATGAAGCCCATACTGTTCCCTTACAGTTTACACTGGCTGCATGCAATTCTAGCAGTCCTTTCCCTCCAAATTGAAATTAACAGATGTGTGAAGTTCAGGAGCCATTATCAATATGAAAATATAAATATTCTTTCAACTTACATTTGATCACGATAATCTCTTCGAGCAGAAATACAGACTTGGAAGATGATTATCAACATCTCACACCCATATAGCTTTCACTGCTACACAAGTCCTCAGCCCTCACCAGTCACCAAGGCCACTTTGGCCAAGGACTTTTAGTTTAAGTTTGAACTTTGAAGTGTGAACAGCTGAACGCTTCAACTTGCTGTGATATTAACTGTATAGCATAGCATTAGATTGGCCTTGGTATACCAATTAGCATGGTGTACGGCTCGCACTAAAAGCTAGGGTTTTCGCAGCAGTTGGCCGCCAGGGACTGCAACTGAGCCAGAATGTTATGATGTCGCAAGTAAATGGTACCAGTTAATGCTAAATATGTGTATATTTATTTATAAACAAATAAATATGCAAATATGTATTTATTTATATATTTACTATAAAATAAATATTTAGCGTTAGTTGCTAAATATTTGCTTGCGACGTCATAACACCCTGGCTCACTAGCGGTCTCTGGCGGCCAACTGCTGCGAAAACTCCAGCTTTTAGTGCGAGCCCATTTTTTGTATTTTAAAAAAAAAAATTAGTCCGAATGTTTTGAATGGATGGATTTCCGAGGTCAGTCCCTGCGCTAAGCATAGCTTGTTGCACAGGTCCTGACCTCACCAACCGATCGCGCAATTCCTGTTGGCCGACAGAATTTAGAGACGAAAGTTGTACGTGCCCGACATACTGGACACGGTCCGCCCCGCTCACTGACGTCACCTGACCTTGAATGCGACCGCTGCCACCGGCCGCAGGCCATCCCAGTCAGGAGCAAATAGCGAGCGCCGAAGCGACTCGAACCCGGGCTGCCACTACCGGGATAGGTCAGAAGTCCAGCGCTCTACCACTGAGCTACAGGGGCGGACTTTTGGCACAGCGCATGGAAGGACGCGCCATAAATGTATTTAGTTTGGTAGCATTCAATGCTACCATATCGGGAGTGGCAACTTACCATTACCAACTCATATTCATGTTTCAGAAGTGACGCAGTTGAGACATCAATGGTCGCCATTTTTCACACTTCATATGTCAATTTCAGGCACGCACTAAAAGCTAGAGTTTTCGCAGTAGTTGGCCGCCAGGAACCAGTGAGCCAGGGTGTTATGACGTCGCAAGCAAATGGTACCAGTTAACTATTTAACGATAAATATTTATTTATGTATTTATTTATTTATAAACAAATGAATATTTAGCGTTAGTTGCTAAATATTTGCTAGCGACGTCATACCACCCTGGCTCACTGGCGGTCTCTGGCGGCCAACTGCTGCGAAAACTCCAGCTTTTAGTGCGAGCCATATTTCACAGTTCAAAGTGATAGGACGGTCCATACTCCATGCGTTTTTTGGGCTTACTTGTATGCAGGTAATCTATTAGTAAATGAGTCTTGGGTAAACCTGCCAGCTGCTGGATTTAGGCAGGGTAAGTGACTTCATCCCAACTAGGAATTGCGTGTGGATAGCATGTGGGGCCACTGACCGAATGAGGCCCTCCTGCGGCCCCGGTGTGGGCCCACGTGCTATCCACACGCCACTTCAATTCAGTGTCCTAGCATTGGGAAATTTACGTGGAAAACGACACCCTATGGATGCCATTTTTCTACTCCTTTACCTAGTTTTACTGTGAATTTTCCACTCCTTATTTGAAAATGTATTGGATAATTGGAACCCTGATACTTATTTATGGATGTAATGATGGGGACAGCCTGTGTAGGGAAAGACAGGTAAGAACAAAGGTACCTAATAATTAATTATGGTGAGCGGCTAATCGGATATTGATAAAGCCGAGTATATATATATTTTTGGTTGATTTTTCCACTCTATGCTTATTTTAGCCAAAATGTTCCACTCGGCACCCCAGCTCCAAAGCTATCCTAGCACCCTGTTTCAATTTGGAGGCAGCTGCTAGCCCTCAGTAAAACAATCCCACTCACTTTTTTCAGTTTTCAGTCCAATGTTAGAAGTTTTATGTTATGCAAATGTGCAATACGATAATACCTATATTTTTGGGGGGTACATGGGCATTGGGTTGAAACCAGGTTTCAGAATAAGCTATTTTCTTGGTTATCTATGCGTACCACCAGGTTGTCAGGTCAAATAATTCAGGTAGGCATCCCTACAATAAATTGTGAGTGGATAGCATATGGGGCGTGGGCCCACTGTTGCCGCATGAGGCCCTGATGCAGCCGTAGTGGGCCCAGGTGCTATCCACCCGCAATTCCTGGTAGGGATATTGAATCTGGTTCCCAGCTCACATTTCTGGAACCTTGGCATTGGCATGTCTTTCTCTTATTTTATGCTAAGAATGTGTTGTGTGATAGTTTCTGCACATCAGAATGTTTAAATTCAGTTTTTCTTCTTTTTTCTTTTTTGGTAGGGGCAGGTTTTCGCGCCACAATTATATAGTCTCCCGTAAACCGTTCCAAACCGTTAATTTCCCAAAAATGTGCCCCATTCCCAACCATTCCCGTCCCATTCCCATTCCCATACGGGATTCCGGCTCCATGAAGGGCTCTAGTGGTGAGCGGTGACGCAGAACTGAGCTGCTCCGCCCGGCACGTCAGAGGGTGGTGACGTCAGTGAGCGGTGACCACCACTGAGCTGCTCCGCCCGGCACGTCAGAGGGTGGTGACGTCAGTGAGCGGTGACCACCACTGAGCTGCTCCGCCCGGCACGTCAGAGGGTGTTGACGTCAGTGAGCGGTGACCACCACTGAGCTGCTCCGCCCGGCACGTCAGAGGGTGTTGACGTCAGTGAGCGGTGACCACCACTGAGCTTCTCCGCCCGGCATGTCAGAGGGTGGTGACGTCAGTGAGCGTTGACCGCAGCTGAGCTGCTCCGCCCGGCACGTCAGAGGGTGGTGACGTCAGTGAGCGGTGACCACAGCTGAGCTGCTCCGCCCGGCACGTCAGAGGATGGTGACGTCAGTGAGCGGTGACCACAACTGAGCAGCTCCGCCCGGCACGACAGAGAGATCATCTGACACTCCAAGGCACGAACCACCGACCCGCCATTCGCAGGCGATAGTAATGGCTATTATCTCGTAACCAGCAATCCAAATTCTCGATCAAATAAGTAAATCCTTTCAGTGCACCGACTCAAAAATTACCTTCACAGATATCATGTATTACGTCTCACCACATTCTCATCCAAAGATATCTCTATTTCACCACAGTGGTATTCCCATGACAAATTAGTTCAAGTGCGAAAACTCCGAAGAAATACCCAATAATCACCGACAATGTCACAGTCCTCTCCCACGAACGGCTGTCGTCCCCTATAATCCAGAGAATCTCCCCTCCCTGCCCTCTTTAGCTGCCACGCGCCGCCTGTCAGGTCACGCGGCAGGGGACCTCACCCTGGACCGGTCGGGCCCTTTGTGGCGATCCCCAGGCACCGTTTGGCTCCTGTCCCGGGCGAACCAGGCCGGGCCCAAAGTGCCGCCCGCACTGGGCCGGCCCATCTCACTGACCTAGGGTTATATCAGGTCAGACCTGCCCAATGGATGACACCTTAGAAAATCAGTAGCAATAGGGAGCAGCTCAACGATCAAAGGAGGAGGTGGGGGGGGGGGGGGGGGTAGACACGGGGTATGGTATGGTATATGGTAAGGCAGTGTAGCAGACGGAGGTGTTCGCCGAAAAACTCGCGGACCGGACCGCGGGAGGGACTACCCGCCTCCGCCGGCTCCCAACTCTCCCGCCTCCGCTAGCTGCGAATTCTCCCCCGGGACTGAGCTGAACTGGACCGACCCCGGGCTCCCGTCCCCTGATGTTTATCAGTGATGACATGCCGATATCAGTGTGATGTCAGTGATGATGCCGTGGACAATCGGAGGGGTCGGCTCACCTTCACCGACCGCCATGTTGCCGGGCTGTTTCTTCGGGCTTCGGGCTTCTGGCTTCGTTTTTTTTCGGGCTGAGGTCTGTTTCGCTGTTCTGGCGCCGTACCGGTGGAGAGTTTTCTTTCAACTTTTGCTTTAATTTGGAGATTCTTGCTTTCCCGTACAGTGTCTTCCATGCTGATTAATATTTCAATATCATATCTTCTTGCTTCGAAAGTTTGTCTACTTTCTCCGGCCCGGCGGTAGCATTCGTTATGAAAATTGTTCGGCTCATCTCGCTGTTTTCCTTGAGGTATGTGACGTTCTTGTTGCCGTAACTTTTCACAAGTAGTGGTGTTATGGTCAAAACGGTGGTGTTATGGTTTATAATGCGACCTTGCTTTATCGGTCTGGTCGATATCCTCCGCAAAATGTCTTCACTTATGCCTTCCCAACTTCACTTCTCTTGATTTTGGTCGTTCAACGTTTTCAACTAGGAGTCTGCCAGGACTTGACCTTTCCCCGGTTTGCGTCACATATTGTTTGGTGTGATTCGACTCGTTTTGATTATTTACTGTCGCCTTTCAGTAGCCTGTTTCCGCCAAAACCCTGTCCTTTTCTTGGACGGCTGGCATGATACCAACGTGATGGGAAAAGACGCTTCAGCCGGTGTGAATTCTAGCTTGGTTTGTTTCTGATCTTTTACCGGCTTTAGCTAGATGTATTGTAAGATGAGTCATGTCTTCAACCACTGACCGGTCCAATCTTGATGGGAATGGTGAATTTGACCTGCGACCTTCGTTTTGGACATCTGACGACTGGTTGCGTATCGGCACGTGAGATGCAGTGCTCCATGCTGACCGCTGAGCGGCGACTGACAGATATTTATGTTGTCCGCGGGATAGCTCCATTTCTGGTGATTTGACCGGCTCTTGTTTGCCGTGGACAATTTTCGTTCAATGATTTGTTCAGTCAGTCGTCCGGTTGATCTTGGCGCGTGAAATAATTGATCTGATGCGTTTCAAAATGGGCCCCTTTTTGCACATATGTATATGTCTTGTTTGTACTCATTTTTGTCCAGCTGAGCTTCATAGTCACTTTTTCGGCTGGCTGACCCCTGTCTGGCGGATTCAAATACTTGATCTGCCACATTTTGCAATGATGTATTGCCTCGTATTCCACTGTCTCCTGCCGCGATATGTTTGTCGCGACCCGGACCGCATGCAGGGGGATATCCCACCTGGCCTGTGCCCTGTTTGCGTAATGGAGAGCGCCTTTCTCTTGTCTCCTTCCCTCGCCGGCTGTCCCATCTGTGTACCTGCGTCCGGCACGGCTTGTTTGCGCCGGCCGTACCCGGACACAGAACGCGCCCGGCCAGCCGACCAGATGTCCTACACCTTACGGGGAGGAGCAGACTGTTTTGAACCACCCGCTGTGCTTTCACCGGGCCGTGAGAGCCGGGACAGCGGTCCGAATATTTCGATGTTTCTTATTTGCGATGCAGGAGAATATAGAAGAAAAAGTAATCCAATTACACTACGATTGATTGAAGAGCTGTCTGCCCGCCTCATCGCCTCCATGTGAACGACTCCCCAGCGACATCAATCCCGAGACGGACTAATCAGTCGCCTGTCTCCCTGCGACGCGCGGCATTGTCCATCTATTGAGCCGTCCAAGTGTCGATTCTTATGACTGACCCGGGAATTACCAGAGTGACTGCACATTTTGTGACGTTTGGCTGTATGGAAGTTTCTGATTGTTCAGTAACAGAATCGTTATCGTCAACAGTGTCGACTAACTCCGATTTTCTCTGATTTTCCAAAGCTGCTCTGGTGATGTTTGCTCGCCACAAGAGCACACAACCCTGAACCCTTTGTCTGCTGTCGGTCTCTGTCGGATTGTTTGGTTTTCGGTGATGGTGTGAGACCTCACACAGCTCTTGCTACCGTCAGCTCTTGCTGCTCTGGCCAATAGTGCAGGCAGACGGATCGCTGCAGCACCACTGCGGCACCGGCAGACGGACCGCTGCGGCACCTTATAGTCGGCCAGAGACGGCCGGCCGCGCGGCAGCCCAGCCGCCTCCCGGCCAGCCGCCTCCCGGCCAGAGACGGCCGGCCGCGCGGCAGCCCAGCCGCCTCCCGGCCAGCCAATGGATGCCGGGCACGCTCATCCCATTATCGTTATTTATGACGCCTGTCCATATCATGATTAGCCAGGAGGTACGCCGCCGCACACTGTGTGGATGGAGCCGGTTAGCCACAGCCATCCCAGTATAGGACAATGGCTGTCCACGCCATCCCGTGGTTAAGGAGACTCGTTCGCAGGAAATGATCCACTTAAACCCAATCAACACGGGCTGACGTCAGGAACGCGTCGTGAGTAGTTGGCCACGGTACGAATAGTGAGCTTTTTATATCACACTCCTCAGATTGCCTGAATATTCAAAACCGATGAATGCACCGGTAGATATTGAAACCGAAGTGACGCTTCCATGATCCATGTGATCCATGTCTGGATTTTGCACATTTTCAAGGCGGGTGAAAACCGATATTTTTGCTTTAACTCGCCACTGCATACTTACCGTCACAATGCTTTGATACTGCTACTATTGCAGAAGACAAAGGATTTGATTATACTTAAAGATGTTGTCAAAGATCTTCCTTCAGTTTGAGAGCCAATACATATCTGACCAAACGCACAACCCCATAAACTTTACATTGTTACTGAATTAGCCTTGTGGTCTTAAAAGAATAAATCACTAAGTATTTGAGGACTTAAAATAGATAGAAAGACACTTATTTACATTTCAGTCCCACCATGTGTTTTCATTGCCGAATTCGGCATACTTTGTACGGCGAACACTCCATAAAATGATAATAATAAATTCAAACAATGCGATGGTGTACTTTCCTTAGATTTTGGCAAGCAGTTGTGAGTGTTTGATGCCAAGCCGGATTAAGTGGAAGTATCAGTAAATTGCCAGAGTTGAAGAATGAAGGAATGCAAAGATGAATAGCAGGCCGTTTTCAAACGAGTTTACGAAACCATAGCCACCAACATGCTCACGTCAAAAGCCACTCAAATTCGGTGTGAATAGGGAAGATCTGCCGCCACTATGCTGATCTGTGAGCGAGCTGGTGCCTGGTTTGAATAGTCGACAGGAGTCCTCTGGCAGGCTGATGTCTCGAATGAATAGGATTTGTGTAACACTCGTCCCATGACGATGACAGCTGCATGCGAAGCAGTAATCCACGAGAATGAGCAATTGACACTATCTCATGCCCTCAACCGCTCTTCGAATGTCAGTTAACCGGCTTATCGCCAATATATACATGTGGTCTAACCCAACGCCGATCAAGAATTCCGTCTGCCTGTACCGATTGTAGCAGGCTGTCCGCATTCAGGATTCTCCGATTACGACTACCTCGATTTCGCAGAGTGTTGAGAGAGAGTGTCGCAGAGTGTATGTTGCTTAGCATGGTGCTGCTTAAGAAAGTATTTAAGCTTAAAACAAAGATGTTCACTGGAACCATTGGAACAAAAGGACATCATATAGTAGCCCTCAAGGTGGAACGAGCAGAATGTGAACCAGAGGCCTGACAGACAGGAGAGAAATATAAGTCTTCAGAGCCATTTGGTGGTGGCAATTATCTGTCGAATGATATCAATTGATTGCCTACGGGATTCTTTGAAGACTGCATAGAGAAAGGAACTGACCTACTTGATTTCCAAACTGTTAAGTTTAGGTGCCGGCTGAGCCGGCTGAGCTTACCGCCACCGCAGCGGGCGGCGCGAGGCACGGCGGCACAGCCTATCTCGTAGGGGCTTCGCCCACGCCGCGCTGCGCGCCCGCTGATTGGTGGCCAGCCACCTGTCACGTGACCGTCAGGCGATGTCCGGTCAGGGCCGCGGCGGCAGGGCAGACCAGAGGGTGGCGGCCCGCGCAGCTGCGTATGGCGCGAGCTGTCGCGCCTGGCCGCCATGTTGGATCGCCGAACCGAACGCGGATTAACATAGCGGGGCTGTTGGGGGTTGCAATCCCGGACCATTATCTCGGCAACCACGAGTCGCACGGACATGGGACAAACACAGATGTGTAGAGAAATGATCGGCCCGGAGTATGCATTGTTTCGATGGCATAAATTTTTAAAAAAAAGAAAAATTATACAGCTGTAAAGTGCAATCAAATCCGTCCAATATCTAACCAAAATGTATTCATATTTACAAGCATGCAGCTTATAATGCCAGGTTTAATATAACGCGTCTGACCCCTCCATTCATACTCCTCGACACCCCTCGCCCGGCCCGGCGTCCCAGCGTGGCGGCCGGCCGCGACCGCTCTCAGGCACCCTTGTCCCTTCCAGTTGTTATAGAGTTCAGTGGGACAGACTCACGGTCATAAAATACTAGGTAAAGCGGAAATGACGCTTCAACACAGGGCCAATGGGAGGCAGTTTGTCAGCTGGCTAGTTTTTATTAAATATTCTACTTAACGGTAAAGTTTCATACTTTGTCATTAATCCTTATTTCAAACTTCAATTACCAAAAACACATCTCATCGATATCTGTTAGAAATTACAGAAAATAAGTTTCGCTAAGGTGGCAATGCTGGGGAATAGGCCTTACGGAGCTAAGGTGGCAATGCTGAAGGAATAGGCCTTACGTAGCTAAGGTGTCAATGCTGAAGGAATGGGAGCTTTTTGGCGTATAACTTGGCGCACGACAAACAAGTAAGTCACCGCCATTACTTCCTGTAAATGCTGTTCACAATTCTGATTCAAGGATAGACTTTTGCCGGTATGTCGTCACAACTCATTTTTGTGACACAAGATTCTTGTGACGTCACATGTAAAAATATGAATATTTTGCAAATTATACCCAATTGGTATTTTTTCTCTCGCAAAAACGAATGCCAGAACTATAATTGGGACACTCGTTTTCATCATTCCACGTACTTTTCTCAAGGCGAAATATTCCCTGTAACTACGAATCAGAGCAACAAGAAAATCTCGCAACATTACGGTCTCACACATTAGTCATTACATTTAGTAGCCGCGTATCCGCCGATGTTATCCAGTTCCCCAGTGTATCCAGTTGCCTCAGTTGCCCCTCCCCTTACACCCGAATCATCAGCTGACGTACCATTTTCAAGATGGCGTCGATCCGCACGCGCCTGGGCAGACTGGGTCGAACACTCGTTGGGGACGGGTCTGTCGGGCGTGTTGCGGTGTCGAGTTCGGTTTGTCCATAGCCGTCCTTTGCACTGTAACTCTTCGCGGTCGTTTGATAGACGCATCGGTCCAGCCTCTGTGGGGTCGGTTTTTACTTAGCCGACTCCGAGGTGGACAGCTGCTATCAGACGCTAAATTCTGAGGTCGGTCTGTTCTTGGCCGTCCTCAAACCCAACATTTACCCGGCACCCCAAACCATGTGCATTAGTGATACGTGTCTTCGGGAAGTCGGTTTGTCCATAGCCGACTCTTGAGTGTGTATCACTAATGTCACTTCAACTTCAATGTCAATGTCAATGTCAATCTCTTCAATTCACTGCTCACGTTATTGATGCCAATAGGGCGCTTGTCATAACCCGGCCAGGCCGGCATCAGGGTGGAGCCATATGGGGTCGAGTCGTAGCTTTCACTGGGCTAGCGTCAGGATGATTTAATACTGTTGCGGTTGTATGATCACCGCTGTCAACACTGTCGTTGCGTGTCTGTTGCACTGTTGTTGCAGTTATATTGTCGCCGTCTTGTGTGCTCTGGGATAAAATACTGGTGCCAGGCGAGTTCAGCTTTATTGTGTTCCTTAAACGTTAATTCGATGCGAATGCGGTAAAATTGCCAGCGACGAAATCCATTCACCAAGCACATTCTTAACACAAACACACTGGCGCGGGTCGCTTTGAAAATTGTCAATAACCGCCTTGGTAAAGTGGGTCAATTTCACCCCACGACCCAGTACCCTGGGGAGCAGACTTAGTAGCCTCATCTCACCTCACACTACATTGCCAATATTGTTTACTAAGCATTCAGCGCCAGTGACGCTGGAACGCTGAAAACATGTTTACAGCAGTGCACTACGGCCGCTGCAGTCGGTGATCAAATAAATAAATCGAATCATTGCTCGAATTGGCCAAGTCAATTGCATTGATTCTCTAGGTTTTGGGAAACATGTCATTCAATATTTGTTTTGGGAAAATGCAATAATCAAGCCTATATCCTAATGTATAGATACCAACAGTTAATACCAGTAAGGTGCTGTAGTTGGCGATGAACGAGCGAGCGCGAAGGAAAT
The DNA here is from genome assembly GCA_036785665.1 of Chirona hameri. NCBI lineage: Eukaryota > Metazoa > Arthropoda > Thecostraca > Balanomorpha > Balanidae > Chirona > Chirona hameri. The sequence continues at coordinate 8,902 of JAXIVJ010005225.1, read as the reverse complement.
GTATGGGCAATTTCAACTCGATCGGGCAAGTAGTTTCTGAGATACAAAAAAGGATGCGCACGTGCGCACGTGCAGAGGCACCCGCCTTTGACTTGTGGGAAAGTGGGGGCTGAGAGGTCCCTAACCACACACCAAATTTGAACACAATCGGCTCAGCCATTCCAGAGATATAGAATAGGGGTGTGCACGTGCGCACGTGCAAAGCCACCTCACCCTGACTTGTCGAAAGGCGGCGGCTGAGAGGTCCCTAACCACAAACTAAATTTAAACACCATCGGCTCAGCCGTTCTTAAGACACATAATAGGGGTGTGCACGTGCGCACGTGCAGAGGCACTCACCCCCGACTTGTGGGAAACTGGTGGATGAGAAGTCCCTAACCACACACCAAATTTGAACACAATCGGCTCAGTCGTTCCTGAGGTATAGAATAGGGGTGTGCACGTGCGCACGTGCAGTCACCTCGCCCTTGAGTTGTGTGAAAGTGGCGGCTGAGGGGTCCCTAACGACACACGAAATTTGCACATAATCTGCCCAGCCGTTGCGGAGTTATTGCGAAGAAGAAAAAACACTTCTCAACACCCCTCACGTGGCACGCGCCACGCGCAGTTGTAGTCACCCACATGAGTCGGCACTGGTCTCAAACAGGTTAGGTTAGATGGGGCTGCTCAGCAAAGAGGTCCGCTAGTCAATCGGACGTGCGGTTGCAGAGATATGAGCTTCTCAAAACCGTCGCCACGGGCCGGGCCGGGCCGCTCATAACCAGTAAGGCGCCGTAGTTGGCGATGAACGAGCCAGCGCGAACGAAATGTATGGTGAATTTCAACTCGATCGGGCAAATCGTTTCTGGGACACACACAAAGGGTGCGCACGTGCGCACGTGCAGAGGCACCCCACCCCTGACTTCTGGGAAAGAGGCGGCTGAGAGCAGGGTTGTGATGGGCTCATATTTTTTTTTAGACTGACTCTACTCTGACTCATTTTCGAAGGGACTCTGATTCAACTCTGTCTCAAGCGTTTTTTTTTTTTGTTGTTGTTGTTGTTGAGTCGACTCAGCTTTGACTCATTTGCTTTTACCCCTGACTCAACTCTGACTCAAGCGGGGGACAATTTTTTTTTAGTCGACTCAGCTTTGACTCATTTGATTTTAACCCTAACTCAACTCTGACTGGAGCGGGGGATTTGTTTTTGTTGACTCAACTTTGACTCATTTGCTTTACCCCTGACTCAACTACGACTCATGTGAAAGTTTCTTGAGACAACTCATTTTTTGACTCATGTTCAACTGACTTAACGACTTTGATTCAAATGTATTTGACTTGCAAAAACTCATTGGAATAATATATCATATATGTTAACACTTTTGTTTGGATTTACACTGGATCAAGGCACAAGAATGAATGTATATCTACTGCATCCAGCTGCATTTAAATATATATTCAAATATATATGTTCCTAATAGCAATAATAATAATAATAATAAATGTTATTATTTTGCACCAGCACAGGTACATATCTTTACTTTACCACTATTGTTAATTGCCATGGATTTTAATGGTCCTATATGATAGGATGCAAATATGAAATAAGTGAGGAAAATGTATTTGAAGTTGGTTCTTGAGCTGGGCGGAAAAGTGAAACAAGCGTTAATTAAATTGAGCTGCCCAACCAATCAACAAGCTCAATAGTCAATACTGGTAGCAGGTTGTAAAACACTAATTAGTGTGCTGTATTCAGACTGGTTATTGATTTGACACTGATTGAATTGATTGGAATAATTGAATAATTGACACAAATAATTGACACAAATAATTGACAAAATAACAAATAATTGATTCACCACCAGATCTTTTGATTCATGAATGGTGATTGAATCAAAAATCCACATCAAATCAAGGGTAATTGAATCAATAGATTTAACGATTCTTAACGATTCAAGTACACTGGTAAATTGTGCAAATATATGCAGTCCCAGTTGCTACATTCATTTATACTAAAATAGTATTGTTGTAACAATGTTTTAATTATCATATATATGTATGTTTCCATTGGTATTGGTTTGAAATAAATTCACCACGTATATTTAAAAGTGGAATCAAATGTGAATCAATTAAAATATTTGTTTCGATTCTTTGAATCAGAAAGAATAAATTCTCAAAATTGTATCCGTGAATCAAACTATGATTGAATCATTGAGATTCCAAAATGAATGATGATTGAATCGTTCCAAAAAAGTTGAATCAATAACCAGTCTGGCTGTATTCATGAATAGGTACTTACGGTTAAGAGTTACAGTACTAGTAGGTAGCCATAATTCACGTGCCTTTATGCATCGGGAACCTCCATTCAGGAGAAATTCGTTAAATTACAGGTGCGTTAAATGTCTATTAGCTGTGTCGGAGATGGGTTGGTTGGAGTTGGAGATGCAAGCCCGACAAGCCCGACAAGCCCGACAAGCCCGACAAACCCGACAAGCCCGACAAGCCCGACAAGCCCGACAAGCCCGACAAGCCCGGCAAGCCCGGCAAGCCCGGCAAGCCCGGCAAGCCCGGCAAGCCCGGCAAGCCCGACAAGCCCGACAAGCCCGACAAGCCCGACAAGCCCGACAAGCCCGACAAGCCCGACAAGCCCGACAAGCCCGACAAGCCCCACAAGCCCCACAAGACCCATAAGCCCCACAAGCCCCACAAGCCCCACAAGCCCCACAAGCCCCACAAGCCCCACAAGCCCCACAAGCCCCACAAGCCCCACAAGCCCCACAAGCCCGACAAGCCCGACAAGCCCGACAAGCCCGACAAGCCCGACAAGCCCGACAAGCCCGACAAGCCCGACAAGCCCGACAAGCCCGACAAGCCCGACAAGCCCGACAAGCCCGACAAGCCCGACAAGCCCGACAAGACCGACAAGACCGACAAGACCGACAAGTCCGACAAGTCCAACCAACATGTCAAAAAAGTAAAACAAAAAGTTATCCATCTATCAATCAAATATCCATTCATCTATCGGGATGCAATCTATCAGAATTGCGAATCTATGGGATCGCGACGCGGAGGGAGCACAAGGCGCTAGTCTCCTATATATCTATTTGAGTAGTGTCCGTTTTGCACTCGAAACACAGCCAGGTTTTCGTGTCTGTCCGTGGTTGAATTCACGTGCCTTTGTGAGCATGGAACCTCCGTCCCGCAGATCCTGGAGAAATGTTGATATTTGGCGGCGTCTGTATTATCATGAAGGATAAACGCAGCCAATAATCCGTGTGTAATTCACGTGCCTTTATGCATAGGGATCCTCCATTACGGAGAAATTCGTTAAATTACAAGTGCGTTAAATTGTTGTAGCTATGTGTCGGATATGGGTTGGTTGGAGTTGGAAATGGGTTGAATGGGTTGCAATGGGTTGCATTTTTACAATTTGAAAGCGAAGCGAGCACAGAAGGCGCGTGATGACGCGTGCTAAATGGATTAGAGAGCGCCGAAGGCGTGAGACGTTAAATAACTAAAAAGTCCAACAAGTCCGAGCCCGGCAAGTATCGCAAGCCCCGCAAGCCCCGCAAGCCCCGCAAGCCCCGCAAGCCCCACAAACCCCGCAAGCCCCGCAAGCTCCGCAAGCACCGCTAGCACCGCTAGCCCCGCGAGCCCCGCAAGCCCCGCGAGCCCCGCGAGCCCCGCGAGCCCCGCGAGCCCCGAGATCCCCGCGAGCCCCGAGAGCCCCGCGAGCCCCGCGGGCCCCGCAAGCCCGACAAGCCCCGCAAGCCCGATAAACCCAGCAAGCCCAGCAAGCACGGGAAGCCCCACAAGCCCCACAAGCCCCACAAGCCCCACAAGCCCATCAAGCCCAGCAAGGCAGGCAAGCCCAGCAAGTCCAGCAAGTCCCGCTAGCCCCGCAAGCCCTGCAATCTTTGAAAGCCCCGCAAGCCCAGCAAGTCCAGCAAATCCCGCAAGCCCAGAAAGTCCGACAAGTCCAACAATTCAATACAGTCCTTTATACAAATCCCCATCCATCTATCGGGAATGCGAATCTTTGAGTTTGCGACGCGGAGCGAGCACAAGGCGCTAGTCTCCTATATATCTATTTGAGTAGTGTCCGTTTTGCCTTCCGAGCCAAGGATCGCAGCGAGACGCACAAGACGGCATTCGAAATCTCTCAATGAGACGAATCTCGCTCGCTCTCGCTCTCGCTCTCGCTCTCGCTCTCGCTCTCGCTCTCGCTCTCGCTCTCGCTCTCTCTCTCTCTCTCTCTCTCTCTCTCTCTCTCTCTCTCTCTCTCTCTCTCTCTCTCTCTCTCTTTATTCTGCTACCTGGCAGTAACTAAAGCCTAAATATTATGTTCCGTCTCTAGAAAACGCTCCGTGAAAACTCTGTGCTGCGGTGCCGCCTGTATTCTGGGACCGCCTCACACATACGAACTCTGGCCCCGGCGCCCTTCCCGGCGGTCTGGCCCGCGTCATATATATTTCCGTCAGAGGGTCGGGCCCACTGCATAAATAAAAACGCTAGATAAACATAACGCGGCGTGTCGCGGCGGTGCGGTGGTTAGCAGGCAAGGACCGGGCGGCCCAAGGTGTGAAGCAGCACAGCCTACCTGTCCAGAGTGTGTTAGGCGGCACAGTATACCATCCCAGAACTCTTCGGGCGGCAGTCCACCCCTCCTTACGTTGAAGGCTATATGTAAGCGATATATTTGACTGCAACTGCACAATCCCAGTATGTATGATGCATATTGCAGTGAAAATGTATCCGACGCATTTATTGCACCTCAAACTACGAAGGAAGTATGCGCCACACAACTGCATTCGTATCACCCTCCCAAAAAAGGAGTCTGGCACCCCCTCTGCTGAGCCGATTAAAAAATGTGTATTTCAATTTTAGGAAGAGTCAGAAAGTTTCCGGATAGGTTCAAGATAGAAAGGCTAGGTAGGCCTAACGGTTTAGAATCGGCAAGCGAAAAACCACCGGGGGTGAGGGGGTGGGGGTGGGGTCAGAATCTGCCCCTGCAGGGAATAGGGTTCAGTGGAAAAGGAGATAAATTTACTTGCAAACAATGCTACTTCGACACGTTTGGGCGGTTCGTCATCCATTTTATACAAAATAATGCCTTACTTAGAATGGAGACGCATTTATAATAAGACAAGAACGTCACATCTGACGGATTGCTGTAGATATCCATACACGCGTTTTTGCTTCTCTTTTCTCCGCATACTCTCCTACCAATTCACGCAAAAGGTCCCAGTAGTCATAAAAATATCACTTTTGCAGGTCGAGCGCAGTCAAACTTTGAGGAAGTGCCTTCATAAATTCCGACCCAAATCCTTCGCCGACAAATTTACGGTCTTTCGAAGGCGGCCGGGCCGGTCACAACCAGTCGTTCGGCTACGTCATAAATCTATGACGTCACCGTTTCCAGGCGGGCCAAAACGCAGACCTGTTCCGAGTCTCCCCCGCTGCTCGCCCGTCTGTCTCTGGTCTATATTTGGACGACCCCATGCCGGCTGGCTGCCTGTGGGTGGACTGTTGACAGGGTCTGTGACTACTCTATCACAAGACGGACTGGCCGACGGCTGCTGGGCGGACAGTTTGAACAGGGCTGCTTCGTGGCCTGTCCGTCACAGTGGATACATAGCACAGTGAGGCTCTGCCGTGGTCTAGGTGAAATAGGACTGTCAACAAATGGCACCGTCAAGTGAACCGCCCAAGTTATCTGTGACGATTTTATTTTAAACCATTTGTTTGGCTTTATGTCTGTTTCAAAGCTATCAAGCACCAATGAAACCATTCAATCGAAGTCGTATATGATCGTGCTTCAAATTACTTTTAACTTTAAGCATTTTTTTCAGTTACAACTTTGTGATCTGCGCTATGATATCATTTTTCCTTTTATCATTTATCATTTTTCAGCTTTCTGTTTGTGCTGTATACGCTTCATTTCTCCATTCCTGACTTTGGGTGTGCCGAGGGTTAACCCGCCATTGACTAGGTGGGGGGGGGGGGGGCGTTTAACGCCCCCCTGATGAATTTTCGCAATAGCTAAAAAACTAATAGCGTTATCAACCTGAAACTTCGGGTACCTTCTTATAGATCATTTTTACCTCTTGTGTGCAGAAAAATGAAGAAATTCGTCGATTTTTGTTTTCGAGTTATAGCGCATTTTTTGACGTCACTACACACGAGTTTTGACAACAAAATCAGCTAAACTTTGCCCAGGCCCGTACAAATGCCACATTTGAAGAAAAATACAATCGAAGAAAATACGCCAAAAAGATCGATAATTGCAACGGCTACAAACCTGTTATCTCAGATTTTTGAAAATTTTGGTTTTTGACACCCAGAAACTCAAAAAACGTATTCACATATTTCAAAAATTGGGAAAATGTCAGAGTCAGATACATAGGCAACTACCATACCAAATTTCAAACTGATATATCTATTTTTTACGGACTTATGACATCTAAAGTATGGGTAACTCATGACGTCATTTTTTTATTTTTGTTTTTGCTTTTATTGACTAGATACAGACAAATAAATGCCGCCACTGTATTTTTGAGATAAAACTGGTATAAGCAAACATGCCTTTTTTGTTTAGATCTAACAATTTAAAATTGTGACATTCAGTGACCTGAATTTTTACCTAAAATTGACATTTACTTCACGTAAATTGAAGTCAGGTGGTTAAAATTACCTATCACTTTCGAATTATACGTGGAGAATAACTCATAAAAACATGTGATGCATGACTTTCGTAGATATTTTGTGCATAGTGACCTTTTGTGACCTGACCTTGACCTTGACCTTGGCTAACAATCTCACTTCAGCTCATGCGGGATATGTATCATACCTTTGGCAGCACTTTGGGTGAAACTGGTCGCAATCTAAGGGCTTTGGATGGAAAGTATGGCCCATAAACTCAAATACGCCGATTTTTGACCTTTGACTTGACCGTGACCTGACATTTGACCTCACTTTGACAATTTTTTAGCATGGTTTAGATTCGTCTCATTGAGAGATTTCGAATGCCGTCTTGTGTGCGTCTCGCTGCGATCCTTGGCTCGGAAGGCAAAACGGACACTACTCAAATAGATATATAGGAGACTAGCGCCTTGTGCTCGCTCCGGCGTCGCAAACCTCAAAGATTCGCATTCCCGATAGATGGATGGGGATTTGTATAAAGGACTGTTTTGAATTGTTGGACTTGTCGGACTTTCTGGGCTTGCGGGATTTGCTGGACTTGCTGGGCTTGCGGGGCTTTTCAAAGATTGCAGGGCTTGCGGGGCTAGCGGGACTTGCTGGACTTGCTGGGCTTGCCTGCCTTGCTGGGCTTGATGGGCTTGTGGGGGCTTGTGGGGGATTGTGGGGCTTGTGGGGCTTCCCGTGCTTGCTGGGCTTGCTGGGTTTATCGGGCTTGCGGGGCTTGTCGGGATTGCGGGGCCCGCGGGGCTCGCGGGGCTCTCGGGGATCTCGGGGCTCGCGGGGCTCGCGGGGCTCGCGGGGCTCGCGGGGGCTTGCGGGGGCTCGCGGGGCTAGCGGTGCTTGCGGAGCTTGCGGGGCTTTGCGGGGTTTGTGGGGCCTTGCGGGGCTTGCGGGGCTTGCGGGGGCCTGCGGGCGAGGGCTTGCGGGGCTTGCGATACTTGCCGGACTCGGACTTGTTGGACTTTTTAGTTATTTAACGTCTCACGCCTTCGGCGCTCTCTAATCCATTTAGCACGCGTCATCACGCGCCTTCTGTGCTCGCTTCGCTTTCAAATTGTAAAAATGCAACCCATTTCAACCCATTCAACCCATTTCCAACTCCAACCAACCCATATCCGACACATAGCTACAACAATTTAACGCACTTGTAATTTAACGAATTTCTCCGTAATGGAGGTTCCCTATGCATAAAGGCACGTGAATTACACACAGATTATTGGCTGCGTTTATCCTTCATGATAATACAGACGCCGCCAAATATCAACATTTCTCCAGGATCTGCGGGACGGAGGTTCCATTGCTCACAAAGGCACGTGAATTCAACCACGGACAGACACGAAAACCTGGCTGTGTTTCGAGTGCAAAACGGACACTACTCAAATAGATATATAGGAGACTAGCGCCCTTGTGCTCCCTCCGCGTCGCAATCCCATAGATTCGCAATTCTGATAGATTGCAATCCCGATAGATGAATGGATATTTGATTGATAGATGGATAACTTTTTGTTTTACTTTTTTGACATGTTGGTTGGACTTGTCGGACTTGTCGGTCTTGGTCGGTCTTGTCGGTCTTGTCGGTCTTGTCGGTCTTAGTCGGTCTTGTCGGTCTTGTCGGTCTTGTCGGTCTTGTCGGTCTTGTCGGTCTTGTCGGTCTTGTCGGTCTTGTCGGTCTTGTCGGTCTTGTCGGTCTTGTCGGTCTTGTCGGTCTTGTCGGTCTTGTCCGGTCTTGTCGTCTTGTCGGTCTTGTCGGTCTTGTCCGGTCTTGTCGGTCTTGGGTCGGTCTTGTCGGGTCTTGTCGGTCTTGTCGTCGGTCTGTCGGGCTTGTCGGGCTCGGCTTGTCGGGCTTGTCGGGCTTGGATACATATATATATATATATATATATATATATATATATATATATATATATATATATATTATATATATATATATATATATATATATATATATATATATATATATATATATATATATATATATATATATATATATATATATATATATATATATATATATATAATATATATATAGATAATATATATATATAATATATATATATATATATATATATATATATAATATATATATATATATATATTAGAAATATATATATATATATATATATATATAAATATATATAATATATATATATATATATTATATATATATATATATATATATATATATATATATATATATATATATATATATATATATATATAT
>JAXIVJ010005224.1:37500-70000 GCA_036785665.1 Chirona hameri | reverse complement strand
AGCAGGCCGGCACAGAGCCAGGTGGACGCGGATACAGGCAGCAGGCCGGCACAGAGCCAGGTGGAGGGCCGATACAGGCAGCAGGCCGGCACAGAGCCAGGTGGAGGGCGGATACAGGCAGCAGGCCGGCACAGAGCCAGGTGGAGGGCGGATACAGGCAGCAGGCCGGCACAGAGCCAGGTGGACGTGATACAGGCAGCAGGCCGGCACAGAGCCAGGTGGACGTGATACAGGCAGCAGGCCGGCACAGAGCCAGGTGGACGCGGATACAGGCAGCAGGCCGGCACAGAGCCAGGTGGACGTGATACAGGCAGCAGGCCGGCACAGAGCCAGGTGGACGCGGATACAGGCAGCAGGCCGGCACAGAGCCAGGTGGACGTGATACAGGCAGCAGGCCGGCACAGAGCCAGGTGGAGGGCCGATACAGGCAGCAGGCCGGCACAGAGCCAGGTGGACGCGGATACAGGCAGCAGGCCGGCACAGAGCCAGGTGGAGGGCGGATACAGGCAGCAGGCCGGCACAGAGCCAGGTGGAGGGCCGATACAGGCAGCAGGCCGGCACAGAGCCAGGTGGAGGGCGGATACAGGCAGCAGGCCGGCACAGAGCCAGGTGGACGCGGATACAGGCAGCAGGCCGGCACAGAGCCAGGTGGACGGACGGACGGTGCTCACCGAGCCGGACTGACACCGCACAGGCCGATATACAGGCAGCAGGCCGGCACAGAGCCAGGTGGAGGGCGGATACAGGCAGCAGGCCGGCACAGAGCCAGGTGGACGGACGGACGGTGCTCACCGAGCCGGACTGACACCGCACAGGCCGATATACAGGCAGCAGGCCGGCACAGAGCCAGGTGGACGCGGATACAGGCAGCAGGCCGGCACAGAGCCAGGTGGACGGACGGACGGTGCTCACCGAGTCGGACTGACACCGCCGACACCTACCTAACAGCGTCCGGGCAGCCGTCCGATACAGCCAGACAGACAACACTGTCCGATACAGCCATACAACGCTGTCCGATACAGCCAGACAACGCTGTCCGATACAGCCAGACAACGATGTCTGATACAGCCAGGCAACGCTGTCCGATACAGCCGGACAACGCTGTCTGATACTGACAGACAACGCTGTCCGATACAGCCGGACAACGCTGTCCGATACAGCCAGGCAACGCTGTCCGATACAGCCAGACAACGCTGTCCGATACAGCCAGACAACGCTGTCCGATACAGCCGGACAACGCTGTCCGATACTGACAGGCAACGCTGTCCGATACTGCCAGACAACGCTGTCCGATACTGCCAGACAACGCTGTCCGATACAGCCAGGCAACGCTGTCCGATACAGCCAGGCAACGCTGTCCGATACAGCCAGGCAACGCTGTCCGATAAAGCCAGGCAACGCTGTCCGATACAGCCAGACAACGCTGTTATACTGGAATGAAATACCCCCAGCGAACGTATTCCATTCACTTCCTACGAACCTGCCTGCCAATCAGAGAGGACCAGACACTGAACGGGCAACGATATCAGGTGGCGCAATGATCAATGCTATCTGTTCGTCTCTCGGATGAGGCAACCGCTCCGCTGGCTCCGGTGATGTCCCTTCCCGCTCAGCTGCTCCGCTGGCTCTGGTGATGTCCCTTCCCGCTCAGCTGCTCCGCTGGCTCCGGTGATGTGCCGTTCTCGATTGTTGCTCCGTGTGGTCCGGTGATGTGCCGTTCTCGATTGTTGCTCCGTGTGGTCCGGTGATGTGCCGTTCTCGATTGTTGCTCCGCTGGCTCCGGTGATGTGCCGTTCTCGATTGTTGCTCCATGTGGTCCGGTGGAAATACGTCCCATACCGCCGCTCCACTTTACACCGCTCCTCTTTTTCTGTTCACGACAACGGAGCACGGCCGTTTGCCATGCGGGCGCCATTTCTCCGTCGATTCCCCGCTTCTGGGCAGCTTCGGTGCACATTCCCTAGACATCTCCCGCCCTGAACCACACATTATCAGCCACGATCAGCATCTCCCGCCCTGAACCACACATTATCAGCCACGATCAGCATCTCCCGCCCTGAGCCACACATTATCAGCCACGATCAGCATCTCCCGCCCTGAGCCACACATTATCACCCACGATCAGCATCTCCCGCCCTGAACCACACATTATCAGCCACGATCAGCATCTCCCGCCCTGAACCACACATTATCAGCCACGATCAGCATCTCCCGCCCTGAGCCACACATTATCAGCCACGATCAGCATCTCCCGCCCTGAACCACACATTATCAGCCACGATCAGCATCTCCCGCCCTGAGCCACACATTATCAGCCACGATCAGCATCTCCCGCCCTGAGCCACACATTATCACCCACGATCAGTATCTCCCGCCCTGAGCCACACATTATCAGCCACGATCAGCATCTCCCGCCCTGAACCACACATTATCGGCCACGATCAGCATCTCCCGCTCTGAACCACACATTATCACCCACGATCAGCATCTCTCGCCCTGAGCCACACATTATCACCCACGATCAGCATCCCCCGCCCTGAACCACACATTATCAGCCACGATCAGCATCTCCCGCCCTGAGCCACACATTATCAGCCACGATCAGCATCTCCCGCCCTGAACCACACATTATCAGCCACGATCAGCATCTCCCGCCCTGAGCCACACATTATCAGCCACGATCAGCATCTCCCGCCCTGAGCCACACATTATCAGCCACGATCAGCATCTCCCGCCCTGAGCCACACATTATCAGCCACGATCAGCATCTCCCGCCCTGAACCACACATTATCAGCCACGATCAGCATCTCCCGCCCTGAACCACACATTATCAGCCACGATCAGCATCTCCCGCCCTGAGCCACACATTATCAGCCACGATCAGCATCTCCCGCCCTGAACCACACATTATCAGCCACGATCAGCATCTCCCGCCCTGAACCACACATTATCACCCACGATCAGCATCTCCCGCCCTGAACCACACATTATCAGCCACGATCAGCATCTCCCGCCCTGAACCACACATTATCACCCACGACCAGCATCTCCCGCCCTGAGCCACACATTATCAGCCACGACCAGCAGGGCCTGCAGTAGAGGTCACTGTTGTGACATTATCCGCTCGGCCCCAGCCCTAACCCGGGCCGGCGATTTATTAACGGCCCCGAGACGGCAGCGGCGCCATAAAAAAGCGAACGTCCGCTTATCGCCGGCCGTGTCTGCAGCTATTCAGCAGTATCGTGAGCGGCATCAGTACGGCTCTCACTACCGGCGTGAGACAGCAGTGTTGGAGGTCTGCCACCGAGCCACATGACATGTCATTAGCACGCCGGGAACACAGTGCAGCGCCGCACCTGCCGTCATTCAGCAGAGCTGCTGTGGCCGCCGACAGGCAGGCTATCAAGTGCCCGTCCGCCCTCAATTCACACATGCAGCCAACCTTCACACATGCAGCCGACCTTCACACATGGCCAGTCTCGCACCACCTGTGCCCGCTTATCACTGCAGCCGCATAGTCCCGTGACGGCCAGGCGGCACGACACCGCCGGGCTCCAGTTATGGCCGAGATTCCGGACAGGACGAAGCCGGCCGAATTATGGGACCACCCTGCCAGCGGGGGCGCCGCGGCGGCGGCGGCGGCCACCGCGCCGGGCGGCATCGCCGAGCAGCGCGCAGCTCCGCGATGGCACCGATAAGTTGGTGCTGACGGCGCGTTTCCTGAGGCACCTGGCCGCCGCCCGGCCCGGTGCTGGGACTGATTTGAGACGAGGACCCGTGCTGGCTCTGCGCGGTTTGCCGCCGGCTCTGTTGGAAGTGAAGAATTCCCCTGTGGAGCGGTGGCCGCCGAGCTCCTGCAGACATATGCGTCCGAAGTGGTGTTGCAGGGGTGGCAGTTGTCACACCAACTTTGGAACTGGTGTGGCGGTGCCACACCAACTTTCCAGTCGCCCATATGTACACGGTCTCCGAAATCCAAGTAAATGTATGCACGAACACGATTTATAGATGGCATGGTAGCCTTGGATTCTGACGGGAATACATTTATTTACGTTGTTTCCCAAGTAACCTGAGTCAGGTATTCCCCAGTTCAACGATCATTACTATTTACTAAACAAAATCACATGAATCCTTGTTATAGGTACACGAGCTTGTGCGGTGCCGCAAAAGAAGTGTCGTGACATTTTCAGTTTATGTTGGACCTTACTGATGGTATGATGGGATCTGATGGTTTACCCTGATGGTTTGATTGTTTTTCCTGAAGTTCTCATCGTTTGATATGGCTTACCCTTATGGTCTGACGGCGTGCATTATGGTCTGATGGTTGCCTAATCATGATCACTGGTGGCGGAACGGGGGGGGGGGGGGGGTTCACCGAGGCACGGTGCCCCCTAAGATTGGAAAATTAATACACTCACCCTATGTCGTTGGCTGGAAAGAAATGGCTCAGAATGGGGCTGGTGCCCCATTAACTGCCAACTTTCGCCGCTCCTGCTCATAATTGTTGGAGAGCACATATTCCCAGCAAACACGCACAAGTGGGGTCCAACTGGGATTTTGGTGGGCAAGCCGCAAGGTGGACTAAGCTGGGCAGTGAGCTATATAGCTGAGCAAGGAGGGCTGAAGGTGGACTTAGTATGCCCAAGATTAAACTTTTAATTGTAATAAGTTTGTTTAATGAATTAACTTCACCAAAATGGTCTGCCTTGTTTTTTTTTACTGATGCCGACCAATACAACAAAAACACAGTAATTTGATTGGTGGGTTTATGCTGGGCCAGTGTTCTGAAAACGATAAATATGGGTGGAAAATGATTTTTGTTTTCAACTCTCAACAAATCTTCAACCCAGGGTTTCACCTCCCGTAGTCATGAATTTGAATGTCGGGTGACCATTTTGTGTGAATCAACACCATTATTTAAACTGATGTTTAATTTAGTATACATACATGTCATTTTAAAGAAAAGACAGCAGGCTTCAAAAACACATGAAATACCGTGAACAAACATGCATAAATACTTGGTTACTGTTCTGTTCTGTCTCGTAGGTTCTCGTTCCGCACCTGCACACGCGTAGTCTCGGGAGCTAACTGTATTCAATCTGACCGGCGAGGGTCGGAGGTCACTAGCGCCACCTGCGCTACACCTTTCTACGACGTATACCATTGTGTAACACAACACCTCCCCTTTAAGAACAAAACACCGCGAACAAATACCATCACCGACAAGACACAAGTAACACAATACACACACACCGTCGGTGGCGCACACAACACCTCTCCCTTGCGCGTATGAGCTCGTGCCCCAGTGTACGAGCTAGCACACGCCGTCGGTGGCGCACACAGCACGGAGCACGACTGGAACGCCGGTGTAGCTGGACATCTCACGCAAAGCCGTGATGAGGTTCCGTGCGGTGGCTTCGTGCGACATGTCTGTCACGCATGGCCACCCGGAGAGGTGGTCTGCATAGACCAGGTAGGTGCGCCCGGCGTACTCGAATAAATCAGCTGGTGCTGCCTCGAAAACTCTCGAGGGTGTCTGTTCCTGTGTGATGAGCTCCTTCTGCTGGGCAGACAGGTGAGTTCGACACATTTTGCAGGGTCTGACGACGTTGCTGATGTCTCTGTCCAGTCCAGGCCAGTAAACAGCTTGACGCTCTCTTCTCTTGGTGCGGACTTCTCCTTGATGGGACGCATGCAGGCTCTGTAACACGTCCTTGCGGAGAGACTGCGGCACAAGGAGACGATGTCCGCAAATGACGAGACCGTCGTCCACTGACAGATTGTTTTTCACGCACCAGTAGGGGCGAACTTGTGGATAAGCTTCAGACTTGTGTTCCGGGAATCCATTCATGATGGCGTCCTTCAGCGCATGGATTTCTGGATCACGATCAGCTGCCGCCCGCATCGCTGGAAGAGAGAGGTCTTCGAACGGTGCAGCATCACCGTCTTCGTCTACCTAGGTCATAAGGCGTATGACGAGGCTTCCCATTTCCAGTGCTTGCTCTTCATCTTCATCAGATGAGCTGGGTGGGTCTACCGGGTTCCTGGAGAGGGTGTCGGGAATGATGTGCTGCTGACCCTTGTGCCAGGTAGCCACGAAGTTGTAAGGCGTCAACAGCTCTCGAAGCCGTTGTAGGCGCGGGTTCTCGATGTCTTGAAGAGACTTCTTGTTCAGGATTGGTACCAGAGGCCGGTGGTCGATCAAAACCTCAAAGCTCTGCATGCCCTTGAGGTAGGTGGAACACTTCTTCACAGCCCAATCTATTGCCAGCATCTCGACTTCGATTGTGGCATACCGGGACAATGTCTCGCTCAGGTAACGAGAGCCGCACTGGATGAGCTTCCATTTGCCGTGTTCGTCCTGCTGACGGGGGCAGAAGCCGAGGCCTTTGAGGCGGGCCGCGTCAGTATCCAGCACAGTCTTCCGCGCCGGGTCGAAGAATCCCAACACCGGCGGAGAGACGAGCCGCATCTTGACGTTGTTGAAGGCGCTGATGTGATTTTCTGTCCAGATCCACGTGTTCTTCGGGCGGAGCAGTTGACGCAGAGGCTCAGCGGTTGCGGAGATCTCTGGCGAGAATGCGCCGAGTTGATGAACTAGACCCAGAACCGATCTGAGGTCGGTGATGCATGCCGGCTGCGGGAACTCTGTGATCGCCCTAGTCTTCTTCCGGTCCGGTAAGTAGCCGTCCGCGGTGATTTCGTACCCGCAGAACTCCACTCGATCGGCACCGAAGACGCACTTGTCACCGTTCAACGTGATGCCGTTGTCGTCGCATCGCTGGAGGATCTTCCATACGTGCTTGATGTGTGCGTTGTAGTCACTGTCCCACGCCAGGACGTCGTCGACCACTTTGCAGGTCCGCGGGATGTCACCCAGGACCTGGTCACCCCGCTGACGCTGATGTTGCCGCTGCAGATGAGACCCATTACTGCGCGTCGGTAGCGATATCTGCCCCACGGTGTCAGGAATGTCGTGAGGTCTGGTCTTCACTCCGGATTGGGACCTGATGATACCCGGACTTGCTGTCGATTTTGGTGAAGAATCGAGCGCCACGCTCGATGGAAGCGACGCGCGTCGGGTGTGCCTCGAACAGGATGCACTGGCCTCTTCACGCACTTGTTGAGTCTTGTGAAGTCCACTGCCAAGCGACATCCAGAGGCTGATCCATCCGTCGACTTCTTCGGAACTGGCACCAGTGGATGACACAGTCGGTGGGGTGGTTGACAGGCTCGATGATGCCTTTCTGTTGCAGGTCGTCCAGCTGCTTCTCGACTTCTTCGCGCCAGCAGAATGGTATGTTCCGGGGCGCAGAGATGGCGAACGGGACGGCGTCGTCGGTGAACTCGTTCTTCTTCTCGCCACCAGACATCTCTCGAAGGGTGGAGACGTCGAAGACTCTGGGAAGGCTGTTTTCATCGCCGCCAGATGCTCATGTCGCTCGGCTGCGGTCGGCGAACCACGGCAGGCTGCCCCCACCGTGCGTGGAGTCCAGACGGGAGGGCGCCTGACATCGCTCTCCGATGATGTTGACAGACGACTGACGTCAGCAAGATGACGTGTTCCTTCCTCTTGGACCGTTCTCCGTGACATGTGATTGTCAGTCCTCCGATGCAGCTGACGTAGATGATGCAGACGGTGATGCATCAGAAGTAACTGCTGTTGGCTGGTGTTCGACCGCGCATATCTGCTGCGGGAACGTTCTGGGCAGAATTTCCAGGCTGATGCAGTCGCGCCACGACAGGAGAGATCCGCTGAGTTGCTTCACGACTGCGACCTCGAGGGATCGTGTTACATCTCCCAGCTGAAGCTCGACGTGGCAGGTGCCGGAGCAGTTCATCTCTTTGCCGTTAGCTCCGATGAGTCGTCCTGCTGCTGGCTGCAGGTGTAGAAATCCCATCTTCTTTGCGAATTTGGACGACACAGCTGACGTTTCTGCTCCGGTGTCCGGCGTCCACGCCGTGTCTTCGATGCCACCATCCGGTCGGTGCAGCTGAAGGTGCACCCGGGGGGGGGGGGGGGGACAGAACGAGCTGCCACACCTCGAACGTGGACGTCCGGCAGGCGCTGACTGGCTGGCATGGAGGCGGACTTGCGGACTTGAAGCGATGAAACTTGTCGTGACTGCGACCGCCCTCGGCTGCGGCACACCGAAGAGAAGTAATCCATCTTCCCACATTTGAAGCATACACGCCCGGCGGTAGGGCATGGCTGGCCCTCGCGATGGGGCGCGGCACCGCAGCGCGAACAGCTGTCGCTGCTGCCGGTGCGGGTGGCGGGAGCGGCGGCGACACCCGACTGGGCCACTCCACTCGCTCGACCGCTGCGCTCGCTGCTGTACTGTCTCCTCTTGTACTCAGACATCTTCAGTACAGATGAGGCTGGACCGCCGGTCGCAGCTCCGCTGTCGGCTGCGTTCTCTGCAGCACGGCAGATGTCGGCGGCTGTTTGCAGCGTGAGATCCGCCGTCTCCAGCATGCATCGGCGGGCATCTTCATTGCTGACGCCCACGACGAGTCGGTCTCGAAGCCTCTCATCGAAGCAGGTTGTGCAGAAGTCGCAGAACGCTGCAATTTCCTTCAAGGAGCAGAACTCGTCGAATGATTCTCCCTGTTGTTGGACGCGCGAGTCGAACTCTCGTCGATCCAGGAGCACGTTTCGCTGCCGCCGCAGGTGCTGCTGCATCGCTGCGATGAGGTCTGGAACGGATGCACTCTCAGGGAGAGAGGAATGCCGAACTTAAAGGGACACTCCCACCTTCCCAAAAGTTGTCAAATGTACGCCACTTGTGGTGCAAAATATGAAGTAATTGCTGCCGAACACGATTATGACATTTGTTTCTCGCAAAGAGTGCTCAATTTCATAAAAACTTCAGTTTTAATATTTGGGTTGATGACGTCATATTGAGCTCTATAGAGCTATACAGAAATCCTTTACGCTGCCAAAGTATGGCACAATTATTTCGAGACAATTCTGGTGCTTTGAATAAAAACAAACCAATTACCAAACCATTTGAAACACGCAAATATCTCCAAGTCTAACCTTAAAACAAGTCGACTATCATCTCCATTTGGTAAAGAGAGGTGACGTCATCGGCTTTAGACCCCTATTCAAATACACGTGGGGTTTATTCGTTACAATTGTCAAGACCAAGCTCGAATTTCTTTTTGATTAGACATATGTGTGGTTGTGTTAACTGCTACCCTACTTAATTTCAATGCAAATCCAACAACATGGCTATCTCAACTCAAAACTAATGTTAAGGTGAGTGTCCCTTTAACGACACGTGTCCACTGTCCAGTTGTCATCCAGAAGAGCTAGAAGGGCTGCACGCTGCTCCACTGGCGGACATGTATAAAAGGACCGGACCTGGACTATTGGTATCATCAGAAGGTGGCTTTCTTGCAAGAAATGGCTAGTTGCTGAATCACACCATTTATGTACAACCTTAAAGGGAATAGTTCACCTTTAACATGGGGTTTTGGACTGAGATAGCAGATTTGTAGAGCAGATCTAAAAATGGTTTGTGGTGAAAGAATTACCTCTCTACGTTAAGTAATTTCGACACAGGACTAGTGGGCCCGATTTCAATCCCGCTGTTCCGGGCCACGATCGGGGAATGAACGCTCGCCGCCGCGCCGCCGGAGGCAGGTACACTCTCTGGCACGTAGTCTCTGGTCACGACGCCTCGTTGATATCCGCTCAGCCGCCCGGGCGGCGCGGCGGCCTCTTGTCAGAGACTGTACTTGGCGTCAGGCGGAGCGGGGCGGAGCCAGAACGCCAGCTGCTATCGTACGATTTCTCGCGAAATAGAAAGAGAAACTTACTTCTTTCTCCACATATATCCATCAGTTGTCCAAACCAAAGTCATATTCATAGTTTTGAGCTCAAGATGCACCTAATGGTTGAACTTCAAGACAACTTTCAAGGTGACCTATTCCCTTTAATATTGACATTGGCTGATTATCGGTGTGTGAGCTACCATGAGGTAGTCCTTGCCTACTTTGACCCAACATGATGCTTTCCAGTTTTGTTTTGTTGTTTAAGATTACACACCCCGCTGTTGCTAAAAATAAGCCAGTAATGAGCTAATAAAACCTATTTATATTCTAAGGTGTTAAACTATTTTCAATTTTGCACATATTTCGTTTATCATTAGTCGCTTTTACTACCCCCCCCCCCCCTTCCCGGTCGCCGACTCAAATTACAACCCCAACGAAAAACAAAAAGTTCCGCCTCTGATCAGACGGATTTGTTTCCGGATCTCGAAGCTCGCATATTTCGCCTTTTTGCGATACGATTAAAGCAACGTAATTGACCCAGTGACCAGGCCAAGATACTCGCAATATAATACCTCCAAAGTATAAATATGCCTCATTTCTCTGTCTAAGACTGCGTCGTTATTCACCTAAGGCGTCCCTGGCTCGCCGTCTTTGCCCCGTCCGCCGTCTTCGCCCCGTCCCTGGCTCGCCGTCTTCCCTCCGCCCCTGGCTCGCCGTCTCCTCGTCCCTGGCTCGCCGTCTTCCCTCCGCCCCTGACTCGCCGTCTCCTCGTCTCTGGTTCGTCGTCTTCCCTCCGCCCCTGACTCGCCGTCTCCTCGTCTCTGGCTAGTCGTCTTCCCTCCGCCCCTGGCTCGCCGTCTCCTCGTCCCTGGCTCGCCGTCTTCCCTCCGCCCCTGGCTCGCCGTCTCCTCGTCTCTGGCTCGCCGTCTTCCCTCCGCCCCTGGCTCGCCGTCTCCTCGTCTCTGGCTCGTCGTCTTCCCTCCGCCCCTGGTTCGCCGTCTCCTCGTCTCTGGCTCGCCGTCTTCCCTCCGCCCCTGGCTCGCCGTCTCCTCGTCTTCCCTCCGTCCCTGGCCACAGCCAGTCGGCCCTGTTGGTTGCTGCGGCACTTCGGCAGAAACATAACTGATTTTCGCCGTGTATCACCCAGTCGAAGCAGCAGGGCTGCGGAGTCGGAGTCAAAGTCGGAGTCTGAGTCGGAGTCGGAGTCGGTCGGAGTCGGAGTCGCTAAATTCTTACCGACTCCGATTCCGGTCCGGAGTCGGAGTCGACTTTTTGGCAATTGGCGATTACTTTGGTTAGTATAATAGTTGTCGGCCTAGGGACATTAACTGTACATCCCTTTTGAAAGAAAATGAGTGGAAAATGAAACCAATAGTCCACTCATCTAGCGGCAGATTTCCGCCTGATGTTAAGATAGGGCAATCATTTTAACGCAATCTGATGATTGGGGTTTTGGACGCAAGGACTCTTATGGTCACACGGCGCCCATTGTAACGTCATCGTGCTCGTTTCGTCAAGGAGATTCGAATCATACCATGGTGACCAGGTTACCTAAGTCAAATAAATTTGACCTCAGGTCAAGGTAATTTAGCACGCGCCCTGGAGGGGGGGGGGGGGCGAAATCCGCCCACCCCTAAGTTTTTTCGAGGATTGCGCAAAAACGGCGACGCGCAGCGCCGCCGTTTTTTGCATACCTATTCGCAAATCAACTACCCACATTATGTAGAATTCTTGACCTTGGGTCATCTCAGGTCAGGTTACCAGACCAGGTCATGACCACACCTCCAAAACGTTTGCGGTCGTACCGCAGCCACAGTTTTAGGCCGATCGGTTTCGAACTTGCAGGATTTCATAAGGTCATAGATATCTACCATTTGTTGATCTCGGATTTCTGATACCGGTGACCTAAGGTCGGGTCAATGTCGTGACCTCCAACACTGTTTTGTCGATAACTATCGACATAAGGAAGATAGAGAAGTGAAAACGGTACCAATGTTTTTGGCTCGTCGAGACACGTCTCCCAATATGCAACATGGCCTACGTAGGTCACCACTTGACCTTGACCTGAGGTCAAATTTATCAGTTGGCCTAACCTGGTCACCATGAATATAATTCGAAGTGCCTTGACGAGACAAACACGATGGCGTCAAACATATTGCTTTATCTTTATTAGGTAAAAAGTTATTTGCGAAAAACTGTTTTGCCAAACAAAATAGCCTTTTGGACATTTGATGACCTGGTGCCTAAACTATTGACCTGACCTCAAATCTGAAGACATTGCATTTGTCAAGAGGTTTCGATTGTTTTTGTTTCTCGTTTGTTCCTAGCTATCATAGTTCCCGAAATATTTGGGGGTTTGGAAGCGAAATCCTTAAACTGGAAAATCTGACCTTTGATGACCTCTGGTGACCTCAATATTGATCTGACCTAAAAAAAGACCGATATACTCTCCATAGAGCTTGTCTGGAGCTATCTATGCCGTTTTCAGCTTGTCGCTACGTTGCGTGGTTTTCGAGATCTGTGACCTGAGATCTGTGCGTGGTTTTCGGGGTGTGTGTGAAATCCCCCCCCCCCCCCCGCGTGTTAAGGTGCTGCGCAATGTCGGACGCGTCTCGACGAGACATACACACTACACAGTGGTGCCGGTCTCACGTTCTTATCTTCACTTTATGCTATCAAGAGTTATTGGCAGGGACGTAGGAACGTCACGAAAAGTGTGTGTGTGTGTGTGGGGGGGGGGGGGGGGGCAGTGCAACTGTGATCTCGTTTTCAGAGAACCCCTGTGGAAGATTTCTTTGCAGATTTGGGCTGTTATCGTCTTGGCGAACCTTTTGCTATCAAAAACCTTTCTCACCAATCAAAAATACAGATTTTAGCCACAAAAATGGCCGAAAAGTGAGAGGGCCATGCCCCCCCCCCTTCCCCCCTAGTTCCGACGCCATGGTTATTGGCAAAGCGTCACCTCAGATGACCTCACTCGATCTTGCAGGGGTCACTGAGCAATACAATATGTAATGACAATACTTGGGTCATCAATAATGAGCTATAATAGTATAATCTTAAATAATTATTCTGTTCTAATGCGTACCTATCCTCTGATACGAAAACATTTGTGTATGTTCTCGTTGACTTACAATTGGAAGGTCACGAAACTGACCTGACATTAGGTCACCGATATCAAATACAATCCGAGATAGCATGGTCGTAGGCATCTATGGCTTGATTACGTCCTGTGAGTTTTGAAGCCCAGCTGCTGCGAGCTGGGCCGGCGGCGGGTGGCTGCGCTCGCTGCTCGGTGCCCGTTTCGCGGGTTCCGCCGCATGCAGGCGACCGCGACTGGGCTGGATGAGCGGCCGGCACGCCGCGCCCATGCTCGGGCGGCGCAGTATTGTTCTCCATAATGTTAAGAATAAAGACAAACGGAGATAATATATGGCATTGCAGATATTGCTTTCTAGCATGCGGTTGGAGAACGGATATAGGCCGGAGTCGGAGTCTGAGTCTGAGTCGGAGTCTGAGTCGGAGTCTGAGTCTGAGTCTGAGTCGAAGTCTGAGTCTGAGTCGGAGTCGGAGTCGGAGTCGGAGTCGGAGTCGGAGTCGGAGTCGGAGTCGGAGTCGGAGTCGGAGTCGGAGTCGGAGTCGGAGTCGGAGTCGGAGTCGGAGTCGGAGTCGGAGTCGGAGTCGGAGTCGGAGTCGGAGTCGATTTTTTTGTCAGGCCGGGGCCGGAGTCAGAGTCGGAGTTGCTAAAATTGTGTCGACTCCGCAGCCCTGCGAAGCAGGTTTGACTATGCGCGGACGAGACAGAGACGAGAAACGAGTGAATGCAACTCCCCAAGTGTAATTGTGGAAGTTTGACGCCATGCCGTTGTAAAATAGCGCCGTAAATTTGAAGTCGACTGTCGTGGGTTCAGATTCTGATCGTAGGTTGGAAAGGACTTCGCATAATTGCATAGAAATATTTTGCTCTAAGTTTGTCGAAAAAAATATGCTTGCTTTGCAACAATAACAAATAGTTTATATATTTTGTTTTGCTATTCTTGTACACCCCTTCCTGATACCGCCGTGGCTTCCCTGTTCTTGTACACCCCTTCCTGATACCGCCGTGGCTTCCCTGTTCTTGTACACCCCTTCCTGTTACCGCCGTGGCTTCCCTGTTCTTGTACACCCTTCCTATTACCGCCGTACCAATCAAACGTTTGCATTGTGTATTCAGATATTCTCCCAACGGATGTGCGTCTAGTTAACTATCAATGTTGCTGGCAACAGTTTAGGATAAATTGTTACTGTTGCCTGTTTCAGAAGTGCCTGTTGTGATGTGGTGACCCGCCTGCCGCCCGTCGGGTCACCACCTGCCGACTGCCGCCCTGCACCGCCTGCACCATGGCGGCCAGGAAGCAGGGAGCGTCGCCCCCTCCTGCCGGTGGTGCCGCCCTGACGGCATCGCCGCTGCCGCTGCTGCTGCTCTATCTCCTGCTGGCAGGCCCGGCGACCGCCGTTAAAGGTAAGGTCACACAATGAGTGCGCCGCGAATATGAGAGGTCGTAACTCGTATGTCACAGGCCACAGCTCGGCAGTGGTGCCATGTCAGCAGTGTGGTGCCATGTCAGCAGTGGTGCCATGTCAGCAGTGGTGCCATGTCAGCAGTGGTGTCATGTCAGCAGTGGTGCCATGTCAGCAGTGGTGCCATGTCAGCAGTGGTGCCATGTCTCAGCAGTGGTGCCATGTCAGCAGTGGTGCTATCTCGAGAACACGGGAAAACAGGGCCTATTTTAACATGTTAACTGGGAGGGGGGGGGGGGGGCAATGCACCCCAGTGAGCCGTTTTGCCCCCTCCCCCCTAGTCAAGACATTTTGCCCACCCTGATTTCAGTAATTCTATGTCATTTTTCGATTGATAGGTATTAAATTAGTAGTTTGTGTTTGTGTTTGTCCGATATATTTGGAACTTGCAGGATTTCATAAGGTCACAAGTACCTACAATTAATGTATCTCAGATTTTTTGTCTGTATCGGTGACCTAAGGTCAGGTCAATTTCGTGACCTCCCCATTATATAACTCAATGGGAAGATAAACAAATGCTTACTATTCAGAGAATATTCATTGAATCAGGCCAATTTTCCCAGAATCATGTTATTTTAGCTCATTCTTGATGACCCAGGTGCAATTGTTGCTCAGTGACCTCTGTAAGGTCATCTGAGGTCATCTGAGGTCACCAGCACGTTTTTGCCAATACCTATGGATATAATAAAGATAGAGTCGTGCGAAAGGGACTACTGTGTTTGTCTCGTCGAGTTGCATCGCCCCATATGCAACATAATCTACCTGGGTCACCAAATGACCTTGACCTATGGTCAAATTTTGGTTGACCTAACCAGGTAACCATTAACATGTTTCGAAGCGCCTTGACAAGAAAAACACGATGGTGTTACAATTACTGTTACATGGTCAACAATGCAAAGTTATTCATGACAAACGGTTTGAGAAAAATGCCCTCGTGCCCTTTGGTGACTTCTGGAGCCTAAACTATTGACCTTAGTTAAAATTTTAGCCATTCAAGTGCGATTGCATTTTTCATGAGCTTTTGATTGTCTTTTTTCCGTTTGTTCCTAACTGTCATAGTTCCCGAGATATTTGGGGGTTTCTGGAGCAAAGTCCTGTAATTGGAAAATTTAACCTTTGATTACCTCTGTTGACCTCAATATTGACCTGAGCCAAATAATACCCGAGTCCCGAAGTAACTTCGAATGTCCTTGTCAAGATCTTTCGAACGCCCTTTTCTGCGTCTGAGAGAGAGAGAGCGAGAGCGAGAGCGAGAGCGAGAGCGAGAGCGAGAGCGAGAGCGAGAGCGAGAGCGAGAGCGAGAGCGAGAGCGAGAGCGAGAGCGAGAGCCACTTTCCATTGGCTGTGGGGGGGGGGGTCGACACCCCCCCTGGTTATCTTCCGAAGCAATGATCACCGCGAGACGCGCAAGGCGGCATTATGAAACTATCAATGAGACGAAGCTAAAGAGTACTCTAAAGTTGCAAATTTAGGTCACATGTCAGGTCACGGTCAGGTCAAAGATCAAAATCGAGGAATTTGAGTGTTTGGACCATACTTTCCATCACCAGCCTTCGATTGCGACCATGATCGCCCAAAGTGCTCTCAAATGTATAATACACATCCCGCATGAGCTAAAGTGATATTCTTGGCAAATGTCAACGTCAAGGTCAGGTCACTATGCGCAATATATATAATATATATATATATATATATATATATATATATATATATATATATATATATTATATATATATATATATATATATATATATATATATATATATATATATATATATATATATATATATATATATATATATATATATATATATATATATATATATATATATACCGGCGGGAAACTTATTTATACTGAAATCGCGGGGGTTCATCATTCTACCAAAAAAGAGCTCAGGACGCCAGTGGGTCTAGCAAATATCATTTTTTATACCTCTCATTTGGGTTTACAAGTTAATGTCGTATTTTAACGTGCAGAATAAGAGTGCATAAAAGCTTTATTCTGCACTGTTATTCTGCACATTCTGGACACGCTGTCATTCAGCAGATCCGCTGCAGAGTAATTTATTTCGCCTAAGTATTTTAGTATGTGTTATGGCTGTTTTTCGCATAAATTCAGATCATATTTTACTTGAGAATCAACAAGGTTCCACACGCATTACACGCATTACATTACCAGTAAGGCGCCGTAGTAGGCGATGAACGAGCGAGCGCGAAGGAAATGTATAGGAATTTCAACTCGATCGGGCAATTAGTTTCTGAGATACAAAAAAAGGGTTCGCACGTGCAGAGGCACCCACCTTTAAGTTGTGGGAAAGTGGGGGCTGAAATGTCACTAACCACACACCAAATTTGAACACAATCGGCTCAGCCGTTCCTGATATACAGAATAGGGGTGTGCACGAGCGCACGTGCAGAGGCACCCACCCCTGTATTGTGGGAAACTGGCGGATGAGAGGTCCCTAAACACACACCAAATTTGAACACAATCGACTCAGACGTTCCTGAGATATAGAATAGGGGTGTGCACGTGCGCACGTGCAGAGTCACCCCACCCCTGAGTTGTGTGAAAGTGGCTGCTGAGGTGTCTCTAACCACACGAAATTTACACATAATCTACCCAGCCGTTGCGGAGTTATTGCGAGCAAATACTTGTCAACACCCCTCACGCGGCACGCGCCACGCGCAGTGGTAGTCACCCACATGATTTGGCACTGGTCTCAAACAGGGTAGGTTAGATAGGGCTGCTCAGCAAAAAGTCCGCTTTTCAATCGGACATGCGGTTGCAGAGATGAGCTTCTCAAAAGTGTCGCCACCTGCCGGGTCGGGCCGGGTCGGGTCGCTCATAATCAGATTTTTCCCATACACCACGGAAGGACGAGCGAGTAACCACACGCATTACATACGCTCGGGATTAAGCATTGTTAGCTACGGTATTAGCAGGGGCGTCGCCACCGGGGGGGGGGGGGTCCGGGTGCCCAGACCCCCTACTTTTGACGAAGGCGCCCCTCAACAAGTGGGTCTGTTCTGGGTTTGAGAGGGCGCCTCCGGCGCCCCTAAAAATAAAAAACTCCAAAAAAATAAAACTAAGGAAAACAAACTAAAAATGCCCCGCCATCATAGGTGTGTGCGCCCCTAGGCCAGTCAGGGCCCAAGCTCATGTGCGCCCCCAGTGGCGTACCGAGTAGGTATACGGTCATAGGGCATGACATGGTCCTTTGGACCCGAGAGGCGCCCATGCAAAGCTGGCGCCCCTCTGACCAGTGACGGCGCTCTTGCGGCCAGTGACGGCGCCCCTGCCAGTGAGGGCGCCCCCTACCATAGACGGCGCCTCTCCGGCCCGTGACAGCGCCCATCCGGCCAGCGACGGCGCCCCTCCGACTAGTGACGACGCCCCCTCCGGCCAGTGACTGCGCCCCTCCGGCCAGTGACGGCGCCCCTCCGACCGGTGACGGCGCCCCTCCGACTAGTGACTGCCCCTCTCCGGCCCGTGACGGCGCCCCTCCGGCCAATGACGGCGCCCCCCGGCCAGTGACCACGCCTCTCCGGTGAGTGACTGCGCCCCTCCGGCTAGTGGCAGTGCCCCTCCGGCGGGTGACGGCGCCCCTCCGACTAGTGACTGCCCCTTTCCGGCCCGTGACAACGCCCCTCCGGCTAGTGACGGCGCCCCTCCGGCCAGTGACGGCGCCCCACAAAATGTTAAAGGCACGACGAGCACGTACGGAAGGAGAGGCGCCCCCTTGTAAAATGTTCGCCAATATTGATGGCGCCCCTGTCGATCGGGTGGCGCCCCTCAAGGCAATGACCTGGTCCTTTGTGGATTTCTGCGCACGCCACTGTGCGCCCCTCTCCCAAAATGTGGCGACCCTTGATTACAGGTCCGATGGCGGCAAGATGCCTTCCGAGGGCGGCAAGATGCGTTCCGAGGGCGGCAATATGTCTTCCGAGGGCGGCATGGCGCCTTCTAACGGCGGCATAATACGCTCTGAGGGCGGCAGAGTGCCTTCCGAGGGCGGCATGATGCCTACCAGGGGCGGGATAATGGGCTCTGTTGGCGGCAATATGCTTTCCGAGGGCGGCAATATGTCTTCCGAGGGCGGCATGATGCCTTCCAAGGGCGGTATTATGCCATCTGAGGGCGGCAAAATGCCTTCCAAGGGCGGTATTATGCCATCTGAGGGCGGCAAAATGCCTTCCGAAGGCGGCAAAATATCTTCCGAGGGCAGCATGATGACTTCCAAGGGCGGCATAATACACTATTAGGGCGCCAGAATGCATTCTGAAGGCGGCAAAACGTTTTCTGAGGGCGGCATTATGCACTCTGAGGGCGGCATAATGCGCTCTGAGGGCGGCAAAATGCCTTCCGAGGGCGGCAAGATGTCTTCGCGGCATGATGCTTTCCAAGGGCGGTATAATGCGCTCTGAGGGCGGCCAAATGCTTTCCGATGGCGGCAAAATGTTTTCCGAGGGCGGCAAGATGCCTTCTGAGGGCGGCATGATGGCTTCCGAGGGCGGCTTATATCTTCAGAGGCCTTCTGAGGGCGGTAAGACGTCTTCTAAGGGCGGTATAATGCACTCTGAGGGCGGCATGATGCCTCCGAAGGACGGCAAGATGTCTACCGAGGGCGGCAAAATGCCTTCCGAGGACGGCAAGATGTCTTCCGAGGCCTTCCGAGGGCGGCATAATGCGCTCTGAGGCCGGCATAATACGTTCTGAGGGCAGCAAAATGCCTTCCGGTGGCGGCAAGATGTCTTCCGAGGGCGGCATGATGCTTTCCTAGGGCGCCATAATGCGTTGTGACTGCAGTCGGCGCCCCTGCATGCCTCTCAGGGGGGGGGGGGGGGGACCCTGCGAGTGCAAGTGTCACCCCTCGAGTCGTGAGTGCCGTCGCTTAGATCAGCGCACCCCTTTGGATCGGAAATGAGGTTTCTTTTGGACTGGAGATGACGACCCCAACAGTCGTGCCCCCCCCCCCCCCCCCAACCGCATTCGTGGCTGACTCGCCCTCGAACCTCGGGCTCACACAGAGCGGCAGTGAGGCGATGGCTGGCCTGCCAACGTTTTTATTATTATGTATATATTGTTTAAGACTAAGAGTCGAGTGGAGATTTATGAAACAGCGTTTCAAATGTTTGCTAGCTTTCAGTCCAGATCTCACGTTAACCTACAGAGGTTTTCAGACATTACATTGATACTCATCTGATGTATATTCGGTGAATATGTGGAGTGAAACGCATCGAGTGGAAGTCTATATGATCCGTTAAACTAGTTGCTCATTAGTCAGGAATATGTCCCATGTTGATGTGCAATGCGCAGTCCTTGCATGAGCGTGCCGCTGTGCGGGTATATGTAGTTGTCAAAGCTGTTTTTTATTATAGAGTTTAGTGCTTGTGCGAGGAACATACTTGATATAATTAATAAACTAAAAACATGACTCTTCTCCTCGAAAATGTGCAAATCCAATGTTATCAAAATGTTATTATTATGTTGTAATATTCGGCCACAGGCCTTTATCAAACAGTAAAACATTTGGACACATTTTAATTTCAAACATTTTCTTAAATTTATTTTTTAGATTGAAAAAAAATCGAATTGCCCGCTGCGTAACGTCAGCATTTACATTCGATATTTATGTATTGATTCGTCGGGGCGCCCCTCTAGGCCGGGGCGCCCCCTCTAGGCCGGGGCGCCCCCTCTGATGGCCATGACAGTCATCAGTCATGCATATGGCGCCCCCCTGGCAGTGGACCCCCCCCCCCCCCCACACACACACACTTCTTAGAAGGTAGCGACGCCTTTGGGTATGAGAAATACCTTTCTGAACTTCGCTGGTCATGACTGCCAGTCTCGGTGTCAAAAAAGATTTGTCACTCGACCTTCGGTCTCGTGCCAAATCAATTAAACACCTCGACTGGCAGCCATTGCCAAGCATCGTTCAGAAATATATAATTATCGCTCTGTTGAACTGGGCTCGAATCACAGGTCACGATTAATTGGTCAAAACATTGCCATGCCGGTGCAGCTGCTGGGAGCAGCGGAGTCTCGGCGAGATCGCCCGAGGAGGGGGAGGGCAGTGGAGTGGCGGCATGGCCCTGCCAGCCGTGTGCCGGGCCGCAGACCAGATCACAGTGCAGCAGGAGTGCTGAGTAACGCGAGCTGTAAAAATACCCAGACAAGACGTGTCGCATAATTCATTGGCCAAAAAACGAGCTGTCATTACTTATTGGGATGTTAGTCCAGCAAACCTGTGGGGATAATCACCCTATTCCTGAGGATTCAAATTTATCACGTCAGTTACTCGGGCCTTTCATTGTGACCACAGCAGCGGGGGGGGGGGGGGGGGGGAGTAGGGCGCCGCAACTACGGATATTGTATGCCATTGTGACAGAAGAACTGATATCATCTTTAATAGTAACGATATGTCTATGATAAGGGTGATGATAAGATATGATATGATAAGGATATGATATGATATGATAAGGGTGACACATTAATCAGAAGCTCACTTCGCAACAAAACGACTTCAGAAATCCAAAATTTGATATAAATTACTACCACAGGCCAATTGATCGCCCCTGCAGCTCAGTTGGGAGCAGGGTTGTGCTCGACTCAGATTTTTTAGACTGGCTCGACCCTGACTCATTTACGAAGGGACTCTGATCACTCAACTCTTGACTCAAACGGGGATTTTTTTGTTGTTGTTGAGTCGACTCAGCTTTGACTCATTTGCTTTTACCCCTGACTCAACTCTGACTCAAGTGAGGGGGACAATTTTGTTGAGTCGACTCAACTTTAGACTCATTTGCTTTTATCCCTGACTCAACTCTGACTCAAGCGGAATTTTGTTTTTGTTTAGTCGACTCAACTTTGACTCATGTGAAAATTGCTTGAGTCGACTCAACTTTGACTCATGTGAAAATTACTTTAGTCGACTCATTTTTTACCTCTAGTTCAACTAACTTAACGACTTTGATTCAAATGTATTCAACTTGCAAAAACTCATTAGAATATTATATCATATATGTAAACACTTTTATTTTGATTTACTCTGGATCAAGGCACATGAATGAATATTGCATTATCATACATATCTACTGCATCCAGCTGCATTGTTGAGCTATACTCAAATATATATATATATATATATATATATATATATATATATATATATATATATATATATATATATATATATATATATATATATATATATATATATATATATATATATATATATATATATATATATATATATATATATATATATATATATATATATATATATATATATATATATATATATATATATATATATATATATATATATATATATATATATATATATATATATATATATATATATATATATATATATATATATATATATATATATATATATATATATATATATATATATATATATATATATATATATATATATATATATATATATATATATATATATATATATATATATATATATATATATATATATATATTCCTAACAACAATAATAATAATAATAATAATAATAATAATAATAATAATAATAATAATTATTATTATTATTATTATTATTATTATTATTATTATTTCGCACCAGCACAGGCACGTATCCTTACTTCACCACTATTGTTAATTGCTATGGATTTGCTATGGTTAATTGCTATGGACTGAGGCTTATTTGAAGTTGGTTCTTGAGCTAGACTGAAAAGTAAAACAGGTGTTAATTAAAATTGAGTTTCCAAACCAATCAACAAGCTAAATAGTCAATACTGATGATAGCAGTCTAGCAGGTTGTAAAACACTAACCGGCGTGCTGTATTCATGAATAATGAATAGGTACTTACTGTTATGAGCTAAAGTAATAAATCCTGGCCTTTTGTTACATACACAATTTTGCTCAGTCAGATAGACACTAGACTGCAGACTGCAGAGTGCAGTAGGAACACTGCATTTAGAACACATCAGTCAATACACCATGATGCGATATTTATATATTTCTCATTAGTATAATTCAATTAAACCACACAATCCACCAGCGTTTCACAAGGGTATGCCACACAGACATGTAACTCCCCCACTGCGAACCCCAACCACACAAATTTAATATTTTGTAATTTGTAGCGTTCAGCTTCAATACAATTCAACACATATTCCAAACTGTTGTGACCAAGTAACGGAATGTTATGTCCGTGAAGTTAGCGTCGGATTCGGATTCGAATTCAGCGTCGAGTAGCGATTCGCTTCAAAATCTGGTTACAGGTCAATTGGGGCACGCTGATTGCGAAAATAACATTTATTTTGACATTCAAGGTCATCTTCAAGGTCATTTTAAAGGTCAAAGGACGGGGCGCCTCAAAACGCCTTTAAGGGTTGCTCCAATTGCAAAAATAATGGTCTCAATCGATTCCCCGGGTCCATATCTAACCTCCGCATTGGCGACCTCACGCGTGCCTTATATCCTTGAGACCATAAAAGGTTCTCAAAGGACGGGGCGCCTCAAAACGCCCTTACCGGCTGTTCCAATTGCAAAAACAATGGTCTCAGTCCATTCCTCAGGCCCATATCTAACCTCCGCATTAGAAAACTCACGCGTGCCTCATATCCTTGAGACCATAAAAGGTTCTCAAAGGACAGGGCGCCTCAAAACGCCTTTAAGGGTTGCTCCAATTGCAAAAATAATGGTCTCAATCGATTCCCCGGGTCCATATCTAACCTCCGCATTGGCAACCTCACGCGTGCCTTACATCCTTGAGACCATAAAAGGTTCTCAAAGGACGGGGCGCCTCAAAACGCCTTTAAGAGTTGCTCCAATTGCAAAAATAATGGTCTCAATCGATTCCCCGGGTCCATATCTAACTTCCGCATTGGCAACCTCACGCGTGCCTTATATCCTTGAGACCATAAAAGGTTCTCAAAGGACGGGGCGCCAAACGCCCTTACCGGCTGTTCCAATTGCAAAAACAGTGGTCTCAGTCGATTCCTCAGGTCCATATATAATCTCCGCATTAGAAACCTCACGCGTGCCTCATATCCTTGAGACCATAAAAGATTCTCAAAGGACGGGGCGCCTCAAAACGCCTTTAAGGGTTGCTCCAATTGCAAAAATAATGGTCTCAATCGATTCCCCGGGTCCATATCTAACCTCCGCATTGACAACCTCACGCGTGCCTTATATCCTTGAGACCATAAAAGGTTCTCAAAGGACGGGGCGCCTCAAAACGCCCTTACTGGCTGTTCCAATTGCAAAAACAATGGTCTCAGTCGATTTCTCAGGTCCATATCTAACCTCCACATTAGAAACCTCACGCGTGCCTCATATTCTTGAGACCATAAAAGGTTATCAAAGGACGGGGCGCCTCAAAACGCCTTTAAAGGTTGCTCCAATTGCAAAAATAATGGTCTCAATTGATTCCCCGGGTCCATATCTAACCTCCGCATTGACAACCTCACGCGTGCCTTATATCCTTGAGACCATAAAAGCTTCTCAAAGGACGGGGCGCCTCAAAACGCCCTTAACGGCTGTTCCAATTGCAAAAACAATGGTCTCAGTCGATTCCTCAGGTCCATATCTAACCTCCGCAATAGAAACCTCACGCGTGCCTCATATCCTTGAGACCATAAAAGGTTCTCAAAGGACGGGGCGCCTCAAAACGCCTTTAAGGGTTGCTCCAATTGCAAAAATAATGGTCTCAATCGATTCCCCGGGTCCATATCTAACCTCCGCATTGGCAACCTCACGCGTGCCTTATATCCCTGAGACCATAAAAGGTTCTCAAAGGACGGGGCGCCTCAAAACGCCCTTAACGGATGTTCTAATTGCAAAAGAAATGGTCTCAGTCGATTCCTCCGGTCCATATTTAACCTCCGCATTAGAAACCTCACGCGTTCCTCATATCCTTGAGACCATAAAAGATTCTCAAAGGCCGGGGCGCCTCAAAATGCCTTTAAGGGTTGCTCCAATTGCAAAAATAATGGTCTCAATCGATTCCCCGGGTCCATATCTAACCTCCGAACTGGCAACCTCACGCGTGCCTTATATCCTTGAGACCATAAAAGGTTCTCAAAGGACGGGGCGCCTCCAAACGCCCTTAACGGCTGTTTCAATTGCAAAAGCAATGCTCTTAGTCGATTCCTCAGGTCCATATCTAACCTCCGCATTAGAAACCTCACGCGTGCCTCATATTCTTGAGACCATAAAAGGTTCTCAAAGGACGGGGCGCCTCAAAACGCCTTTAAGGGTTGCTCCAATTGCAAAAATAATGGTCTCAATCGATTCCCGGGTCCATATCTAACCTCCGCATTGGCAACCTCACGCGTGCCTTAATCCTTGAGACCATAACAGGTTATCAAAGGACGGTGCGCCTCAAAACACCCTTAAAGGCTTTTCCAATTGCAAAAGCAATGGTTTTAGTCGATTCCTCAGGTCCATATCTAACCTCCGCATTAGAAACATCACGCGTTCCTCATATCCTTGAGACAATACAAGGTGCTCAAAGGACGGGGCGCCTCAAAACGCCTTTAAGGATTGCTCCAATTGCAAAAATAATGGTCTCAATCGATTCCCCGGGTCCATACCTCCGCAACCTCCGCATTGGCAACCTCACGCGTGCTTTATATCCTTGAGACCATAAAAGGTTCTCAAAGGACGGGGCGCCTCAAAATGCCCTTACCGGCTGTTCCAATTGCAAAAACAATGGACTCAGTCGATTCCTCAGGTCCATATCTAACCTCCGCATTAGAAACCTCACGCGTGCCTCATATCCTTGAGACCATAAAAGGTTCTCAAAGGACGGGGCGCCTCAAAACGCCTTTAAGCGTTGCTCCAATTGCAAAAATAATGGTCTCAATCGATTCCCCGGGTCCATATCTAACCTCCGCATTGGCAACCTCACGCGTGCTTTATATCCTTGAGACCATAAAAGGTTCTCAAAAGACGGGGCGCCTTAAAACGCCCTTAAGGGCTGTTCCAATTGTAAAAGAAATGGTCTCAGTCGATTACTCAGGTCTATATCTAACCTCCGCATTAGAAACCTTACGCGTGCCTCATATCCTTGAGACCATAAAAGGTTCTCAAAGGACGGGGCGCCTCAAAACGCCCTTAACGGCTGTTTCAATTGCAAAAGCAATGCTCTCAGTCGATTCCTCAGGTCCATATCTAACCTCCGCATTATAAACCTCACGCGTGCCTCATATCCTTGAGACCATAAAAGGTTCTCAAAGGACGGGGCGCCTCAAAACGCCTTTAAGCGTTGCTCCAATTGCAAAAATAATGGTCTCAATCGATTCCCGGGTCCATATCTAACCTCCGCATTGGCAACCTCACGCGTGCCTTATATCCTTGAGACCATAAAAGGTTCTCAAAGGACGGTGCGCCTCAAAACACCCTTAAAGGCTGTTCGGATTGCAAAAGCAATGGTCTTAGTCGATTCCTCAGGTCCATATATAACCTCCGCATTAGAAACTTCACGCGTTCCTCATATCCTTGAGACCATAAAAGGTTCTCAAAGGACGGGGCGCCTCAAAACGCCTTTAAGGGTTGCTCCAATTGCAAAAATAATGGTCTCAATCGATTCCCCGGGTCCATATCTAACCTCCGAATTGGCAACCTCACGCGTGCCTTATATCCTTGAGACCATAAAAGGTTCTCAAAGGACGGGGCGCCTCAAAACGCCCTTAACGGCTGTTTCAATTGCAAAAGCAATGCTCTCAGTCGATTCCTCAGGTCCATATCTAACCTCCGCATTAGAAACCTCACGCGTGCCTCATATCCTTGAGACCATAAAAGGTTCTCAAAGGACGGGGCGCCTCAAAACGCCTTTAAGGGTTGCTCCAATTGCAAAAATAATGGTCTCAATCGATTCCCGGGTCCATATCTAACCTCCGCATTGGCAACCTCACGCGTGCCTTATATCCTTGAGACCATAACAGGTTCTCAAAGGCCTCAAAATGCCCTTAACGGCTGTTCGAATTGCAAAAACAATGGTCTCAGTCGATTCCTCAGGTCCATATCAGCACGTTCAGCGTGCACACACTTCCAATGATGGCTGAAATGTGCACCTCACGCTCACACACAGCACTGGTGAAGCAGCGATATGGCAATATTGACGTCTCAGATGCTTGGTTGGTGCCGTTCAACTTAAGGCAGTACAACGGGGACCTTCACTGGGCACTATTTGTGGTCTTGCCAGCTGCGAAACGGATTATGTACTACGACTCCATGACGCCACAGATGCCCAACACAAAAGCAGTGGAGCATCTTATGGTGTTGTTGATAACGTGCCGAGGAGCCATGGCGTGGACCGGCTGGAAGGTGGTCTACTCCGGACAAGCCCGCCAGGTGGACGTGTCATCCTGTGGTGTCTTCGTGTGCACCCGAGCTGACGAGGTGTGCACCTGTCTGGTTTGCTGCTCCGATCTCACCTCCGTCCGTCACTTCTCGTCACCTCCGTCAACTCACCGCACAACACTTGAGTCCTTCACTCAGGTATATTGTTACCCGTACCAAACACTCATGGTGTAAACTACCGTGACAGAGTGAGTCTGGTCCGCGCCAGACCCTGCGAGCCAGCGAGCCCGACGCATAGCGCGCCGGCCCGACATAACCTCGCCGGTGCCCCACGGCTCGGGACACCAGCGACCAATCACAGTCCCGCACACTCGACCCGGCCCGGGTCGGGCCTCGCCCCGGGCGCCACGTGGCCACAGCGGCCGCTACGGCCGCCACGCGGCTCGGCCGGTAACTCGGCGGGCGCCGCTCAGCAGCCGTCGGTGGCAACAGTGACACTCCCAGAGTAACTTGTGAGCTGCTAGTAGCTAGTGCTAGCATGTGGACCAGTATCCTTACCAATCACAGTCCTCACTCTATTCATCAACACATTTGAGGATCTATACATCAGCGCGGAAGGAAATCCATATGATTGATACGGACTGGATTGATATTTGTCAAGTCGTTTTGGAGTGGGAGAAAGTAATCGCGCTCGAACCATTTAAAACTGAGTGAACTGACATGTGATGACTGTAGGATTTCAGAGATGACAATTATTTCGGCTTTAGAAGAAAAAAAAGTGAATTGTGATCTGTTGTTGAATTAACATTCTTAAAGTACCTTAACCTCAATAAATTTGTGATGCAAACTTTTTTATTTCAGACATAAATGGCGCGTATGGTACATGGTTCGTATACACATTCCAGAATGTTATGTTGATATGGTTATTATTAGGTTATATATACTGCAGTTATTATTTCTATGTACATATTTAATATTGTATTGTTTAACTTATGATAAGGAGCAGTCAGCAGAGTTTGTGATGAGATAAGTACTCTTTAAGTTTTTTTCAGATAGAAAATTGATTTAAGTGGGTTTGAAAAGCTCTCTAGTACATTGTTTGGACCCCTTTATTATTTAGTTGCTCCCAATTTTTGTTTTATATCAGATGTGACTCAAGACTGTTAGATGACAAGACTGATGGACTGTTTTGCTATATCAGGCTTTGACTCAAGCATCATCCAGGTGACTCAACTTTGACTCAAGCGACATCCATGCGACTTTGCTCTGACTCAACTCAAACCCCTATTTTAATTAAACGACTCGACTCTGACTCAAGTTGAGCCCTTATTTTTTTAAGCGACTCAACTCCGACTCAAGGCGAACCCTATTTTTCTTAAGTGACTCGACTCTTGACTAAGTTGATTTGAGTCAGAGTTGAGTCAAATCTGACTCACCGACTCTGAGTCGAGCACAACCCTGGTCGGGAGAGCGCTGGGCTTTTCACCAGGTGCGGTGGACCGCATTCGAGTCGCCTCGGCACTCGCTATTTGTCCCTGACTGGGATGGCCTGCGGCCGGTGGCAGCGGTGGACCGTGTTCAGGAATCGCGCGATCATATGGTTCTGTCAGGACCTGTGCAATAAGCTCTGCTTAGCTCGGGATCGGACCTCGGAAATACATTCAAAAGATTCTGTCTAAATTTATAAAACAAACAATAATAATGGAAACTTTATTAAAATTTGATAAGTAAATCTAAGAAATTAACTCTCACCAATTACAACATTTTCTCCGCTTAGGTATACCTACGGCCTACGGGTCACATTATCAGTCGTTAACCAGTTCCTACGCTTCACTGCCACAAAAGCCCCCTTCATGCCTTGCTGTGGTGACAACTGCCCGTTCTCTGCCCCGGGCTGCTGGCGCGCCCGACATCTCACTCGCGCCCCAGCAAATCGCCGGAGCCGCCCTCTGTTATGCCAGGCGGGCCATCGTTCGAAGGCACATGTCGGTGGCGCGCCGGAGACGCATGTGGCGCGCACGGAGCGTCGCCGTGCGTCGCGTACAGGCAGGGCATTGTTCAGGGCAACAACTCTGGTTTATAATAGTGAGACTGCGGGCCGCTCGCGCCGACGGCGAAACAGGGCTGGGCGAAGTACAAACATTTGTGGGTACAACAGCGATTGCAGGCGCCTTCCAGTGTTGGAAAATTAACAAATTCAACCGTACCGCATCTTCTTTGAACCAGCTAAACTATATTTGGGCGAAATTTCCAATTCGCCGACATGGCCTAAAACATATCACGCTGAAGTGCATTGGCTGGATCAGGTAGATGAACCGACTCAGTTTGACCCTGGATAAGGCCGCCCATGATGCCGTCAAAATCTACCTCATTGAAATGAAATGTTCGCAAAGCATGTGGTGGTGCACTCGACTGGTAGGTACAGGGCGTATTTTAACATAGTAACTGGGGTGGCAATTGCCACCCTAGTCATGAAGAATGTCACCCCAGTGACGGCACTTTGCCACCCCAGTTAAAAAGATGCTGAAACGCCCCTCTCGGCGATAAAGTAGCCCCCGGCAGACGAGGCCGCCCATTTGGATCAAAGAACGACAATCCAAATTAAAATACCGTCCATTTCAGCATGGGTGCAACCACCTATACGGACAATACGGAATGTCCGTACCGTTTTTAACGGGCGCCGAAGGCGCCGAAGGAAGGTGACGGCGCCCCCTCCGGTCAGTGACGGCGCCCCTCCGGCCAGTGACGGCGCCCCTCCGGCTAGTGACGGTGCCCATCCGACCACGTGTCGCATCCGCCACGCCCCACGTGGCGGCATGTCCCACGTGTCACGTGGCACCGACCGACCGGAAACGGGCACCGGGACCTGGGGGCCGAACTGGCGCATCGAACGGTGTCACGCGCGTGTTGCTGTGCCTTTTCGTCAGCGAGCTGTGGCCAAACGCCTCAGACAAACAAATAAGCAGACAGATAAAGTCACTACAGTTGACTGCCCCAGCATAAACCTTCGGTCAAAGCACTTAGTGCTTAGCTGCCTACGATTTATCACTAGTGCGGACCCATCTTTGTGATCGGGTTTGGGTCCGGGGCAAAACCGTAGTCATTTGTTGGAACGTCACGAGGAGCGCCGACAAACAGAATTGGAGAATAAAAGCTGGTGAAAAAGCAAATGCCGGCGCTGGGATTCGAACCCGGGACTCCAGCGACAAATAAAGAATAGCAGCAGATAGCCCTGACCACGAGCTACCCACACACACCACATTTGGTATGGCTAGCTCTCATAACTCACGAGTAATGGCCGACCGAAGGATTGACCACGCCTAAAAAGTTGCCCATGCCTGCCGCACGTGCTTTGGGGGCACCACCGTCGCCACTCTCCAAGGTCACCCCGCACCCATGAGGACTACCCGCCCACCGAGTTTGGTCGCCTTGCGTCCTGTGGTATGGCTAGCATGGTTACGCAACCGCAATTTGCAAGGGTACACCGAAAAAAGAAAATTGTGGCGATGGGATTCGAACCCAGGACTCCAGCACCAAATAAGCTGGAACACGTGGTGCAATGGCCACGTGGCGGCATGTGGCACGTGTCACGTGACACCGATCGAGCAGCGACCGGCACCATCATCTGTCACTCGCCGAACTCTATCGGTGTACCGAATTTGGTGCGGCTAGCGATAATAAAAATCCTACAATCGGAGGACCCCCGCGCTATCAGGTTAACCCCCTACGGGGGGCAACGTGCCCCTCGCGGAAATCAGCCAATTTGTTTTTCGGCACCCATGTGGACTACTCGCCCACCGAGTTTGGTCGCCCTGCGTCCACTGGTATGGGCTGGGCAAGAAGATTTTGCCATGGCCACGTGGCGGCACGTGGCACCGATCGAGCGGCGACCGGCACCATCATCTGTCACACGTCGAGCTAGCTCTATCTGTGTACCAAATTTGGTGCGGCTAGCGGGAAGAAGAAAAAATCCCGCAATCAGAGGACTCCCGCTAAATCAGGTTAACCCCCTGGGGGGGGGGGGGGGCGTGCCCCCTCGGCGAAAACAGCCAAATTGTTTCTCTGCACCCACGTGGTCTACCCGCCCACCGAATTTGTGACGTCAGACCGCGGCCCTCTGTGACGTCAGACCGTGGTCCTCTGCCGGCCGGGACAGACCGCGGCCCTCTGTCACGTCAGACCGCGGCCCTCTGTCACGTCATACCGCGGCCCTCTGTGATGTCAGACCGCGGCCCTCTGTGACGTCAGATCGTGGCCCTCTGTGACGTCAGACTGCGGCCCTCGTGACGTCAGATCGTGGCCCTCCGTCACGTCAGACCGCGGCCCTCTGTGACGTCTGCAGCCGCTTGACATTCCGTTCGGCAACCGGCCCGATACAAAAAAAAAAACATTCCGAGGTGCGGCGGCGCCCGGGGAGTCAGGTGGCGGCCGGTGACGGCTGTGACGCCGTGACGGGTGAGAGTGGCCGCACTCGCCTGTCACACCTGAGAGCCATCGTAAGCTGGTTAGCGGGATACCGTGCCGGACTGACAGTGTGGAAACGATGGGAGGCGAAATAATAAGACCATAAGATAATATGCCTGAAGGAAGTGTCTATTTATCGAAATAACACGATGATCAAATTATAAGCGCTTTTGATATGGCCGATATAGTGGGATACCGGGACGCCAGATATAGCGGGCACCGGGACACCAGATATAGCGGGACACCGGGACACCAGATATAGCGGGGCACGGTGCTGGAGCCGTCTGTGACGCGGCCAGCTGGCGCAGCGCGAGATAGCCGCCACTGGCGCTGATCATGGCGATGATTTGTGGTCTCGGGGGAGCGCCCGCCGCCACTGGCGCTGATCGTGGTGATGATTTGTGGTCTCGGGGGAGCGCCCGCCGCCACTGGCGCTGATCGTGGCGATGATTTGTGGTCTCGGGGGAGCGCCCGCCGCCACTGGCGCTGATCGTGGTGATGATTTGTGGTCTCGGGGGAGCGCCCGCCGCCACTGGTGCTGATCGTGGCGATGATTTGTGGTCTCGGGGGAGCGCCCGCCGCCACTGGCGCTGATCGTGGCGATGATTTGTGGTCTCGGGGGAGCGCCCGCCGCCACTGGCGCTGATCGTGGTGATGATTTGTGGTCTCGGGGGAGCGCCCGCCGCCACTGGTGCTGATCGTGGCGATGATTTGTGGTCTCGGGGGAGCGCCCGCCGCCACTGGTGCTGATCGTGGTGACGATTTGTGGTCTCGGGGGAGCGCCCGCCGCCACTGGCGCTGATCGTGGTGATGATTTGTGGTCTCGGGGGAGCGCCCGCCGCCACTGGTGCTGATCGTGGTGATGATTTGTGGTCTCGGGGGAGCGCCCGCCGCCACTGGCGCTGGTCATGGCGATTATTTGTGGCCTCGGGGGAGCGCCCGCCGCCCGCTGCCCAGCCATGTGGCCGACACCGCCAGCCACCGACAGCGCACCGCTCGGCTGGACGAGCGACATTCACCCAGATGGACGGATTGTAATATATCTCAGTCCGTGGCGAAATGGCCGTCATGTTTTTAAATCACGCTCTGTTGTTGGTATCGGAGCATTCGTAATCCCAGACTTAAGAGCTTTGTTCAGCCGCGCGAATTCCTGGAGGCATTCCGTTATAACTACATGGGTGGTTCCGGTGTTATTCATGTGACGTTTGTTAGTAGTAATCACGTGAACTCACTGCTGCGACTGCAGGTCCTTTGAAGCATGTGTCGCTTTTACGAGCGCACGGTGACCACAACTTAGTCTCACTGCGGCCATTACCGGCGCCTGAACACATCGCTCACCGCCACCGTCACCGCTGACGTCACCGCTGACGTCACCGCTGACGTCACCGCTGACGTCACC